>OZ030016.1:16515210-16760210 GCA_964023405.1 Apodemus agrarius | reverse complement strand
CTCTGAGGTAGGTAGTGTCATTTTGCCACCGTGGTTGCTTCACTGTTCAGAGGCATTGTTGCTATTTTAGGAAATGAGGAGAGTCACTTAGAGGTTGAAGGTCAGAGTCAGGTGGGCAGCAAATTTGATTCGAATCTACCAGCCTTTGGGGATTGTTATGAGTCCCCAAAGGATTCATAAATTGGAGGAGCCTTGGCCATTTGTGGCCTCACCCCGATAATTCAGCCAATGATCAGCCAGTCCTCTTTCCCTCTGCCAAACTCCCCCCACTCTGCTCCCTTCTTCCAGTCTTCACAGACTGAACTGGCTACGCCAAACAGTCTCCCAGGTGCGAAGACAATGGTGTAATTTATCAAGGTACTTGGATTTCCCTTTCTTTGGGGTTCCTGTTTCTTGTGCTCCTTTGTCCCAGGAAATCTAGAAAGAAGAAGTCATTAGAGGTACAGCCATTCTGTGTTCTGCTTCCCTGAAGATAAACGTATTTAGGAGAATCAGGAGGGAGGGGAGAAAAAGACAGCAGAGCTTTGGGGTGTGTTAAGAAATGAGAGAGGACATTCGTCTTTACTGGAAGGGGAATCCGAATCCTGGAGCAGCTGAGCCTCCTTCCCTGACAGCACCCTGGACGGTTCCCTGACAGCAAGGCAGAGGTGTCAGGTACGTAGAGCTTCTAGACAAGGAGTGTCCAGGCTTGGCAAGACCTCCAAGACTCAGGGACCAAGATGGCTGACTGCCCCGTGATAACTAGAAGGAAGAGAGAGAGAAGAGGATGATGGGAGAGAGCTTCTTGGGCAAGAGAAATAACACATCAGGATTTCTCAAGTTACAGCCATCCAGAGCAGGCTCTTCCAAACTTCGGTGAAGTTATAAAGTCCCCCCATGGCTCCCTCTTCCTCCACACTGTTGACAGTAGAAGGGAAGTGGCAATGATTTTACTACCCCACAGTATAAATAGGAGCTGTACAGAGCAAACCATATACCTAGTTACCCAAATATGACCTTCGTAGAGGGCTCGGAAAGAGTAGCTCTAAGCTAGGTGATAGTGGCACAAACCTTTGGTTCCAGCATTCCACTCAGGAGGCAGAGGCATGGGGTTCTCTGAATTTGAGGCCAGCCTGATCTACATGGTGAGTTCCAGGACATCCAGGGCAACAGAGAGAAATCCTGTTCTGGGGAGACTGGGGGGGGGGGGAAAGCAGCAAACAGACAAACAAAAAGTGAGTGAGTGAATGAATGAAATAGTAGCTCTTTGGCCTCAAGGGTCCAAGGAGCTTCCGGTCTAGGGGGATTTCAGATTCCAATCTGCTGAGTCGTCTTCTTATAAAAAGGGAAGTGCAAACTCGTTTACACGAAAAAACACTCACAGCCGCTTCACGCATAATACACGAGCCCAGATGGAAACAATTGAAATGCACAGACATCTCTGAAGGCCCGAGTAAACTGTGGTGTCTGACGGTATGCTGGAACGCCGCGGGGCACTATGAGACCGACTCATTCACGCGTCAACAGGAATGAATTTTAAACGTCACCCTGTGCTCAAGAAACCAGTCAGGGGACAACTGATGACGCGCGATTTCAATGACAAAGAATTCTTACATTCATAAAACTGTAGCAGTGGGATTTAGAAAAAATGCTTCCTAGAGGCTCAGGATGGTGGGGGTGGGGTGGGGTGGGGGGACTGACTGCCCAGAGCACCGGAGAACTCTGGGAATGAAAGGCACAAACTGCACTTCCGGTGACTATTTGTCAAGGACTGTCAAACGGCATTCACAGCTTTGCTGATTTTGTCATGTGTGAATTGCCCTTCAGCTTCTCTGACGTTTATAAAGGGAGTCGCGAACGTAGGGATGCCAAGCACACCCCGGCGTGGGACTGAAATCCTTGCCAGGTGAACGGGTCCCATGGGAAGTCTTGGTTCGTTTCCTGGTTTGGTGAACCCACGGGCTGACCCTCCCTGAAGTCACTTCTCTGTTTCCAGGTTTATAGCTGGAATCCATGCACCCGAGGGCTGTCACAAACGACATTCTCTGGCATTGAGTAGCATCGAGTAGCAGTCGTGGAGCCCATCAGTGGATACATACTCGCCAGCTACCTACCTCGGCTCAGATACTGCACCAAAACACAGGGCATCCTGGTGGATAGGCTGCGACTACTGGTGCCAGCCTCACAGATCTAAGAGAATACAAACATGGTGCTGCTCGTATCTCACGGCTCTGCTCCTGAGAAAGCCAGAGAGACTGGTGGACGGTTGCATTTCAGAAACGCAGCAGGGGACAATCTCGCCCATTGCAAGCACTGTGCTTGAGAGAGCGAATAAGCCTGACCTTAATTCACCGCCATACAGCGACTGATTTGGCGAGAGTACTCATTCCGAGTCTCATCAAAGAAGAATTCTCTCTCAAGTGGGTTGAGCAATTTCCATACAGTCATGACTTTTTTTCAAGAGTCTCCTCTGACTTCTGGGGTAATAAAACCTAAACTGATGACAACGATGGTCACGTTGATCTTCTTTGTCAGTGACTTCACTCTAAGTAACTTGGGCAAAAATGATCAGGCACATTGGAGTGTCAAGGCACGCATGCTCCGCAGGGTCGGGTTGAATTATACGGATTTACCGCGGCTGTGCCAACACATTCCCTACCAAGCACCTGCATCTCTGCTTTCTCTTACCTCTGATAGTCGGGGTCACTTTGCTGTGATGGTCACTTGTTCTTGCTGGCTGGGCCATGGGGAGATAGGAGCACTTTTAGAAGCCATGACTTATAAATCAATAGATTAAAAAAAAAAATTATTCCACCTGGCAGCCCTGTTTTCTTTGTCATAGAACAAATTTCTTTTCTTTTTATATTTATTTACTTATTTTAGGTATGCAAATACACCTTCATTCTTTTCAGACACACCAGAAGGGGAGGCATCAGATCCCATTTACAGATGGTTGTGAGCCACCATGTGGTTGCTGGGAATTGAACTCAGGACCTCTGGAAGAGCAGTCAGTGCTCAACTTAACTGCTGAGCTATCTTTCCAGTTCCTAGAACAAATTTCTAACCATGAAGAGTCCACAGTTGGTGGTTGAGAAAGCACCATTTTCAAATGTGCCCTTTGGGGCAGTTTTAACCAGGTCCATTTCTGCATCATCCTTTGCTTACTAACTCGTGTACTCATCCAGATGTGGACACTGCTTCATACTAAGGCCCAGGGTTCAAGTGATCTACGTACCTGATGCATCCTCTACGTCTCTGCATTCTCGGTGTTACCTCTAAGTGGTAGTGGGGTTTTCTAATACTCTATCAGGCTGGTGGCGCCTGAGTGGGTCTCACGGCCATATGCGGATTCTTTCATTCCCTGGGTATCTTTGGGCTGAACATGTTATTTGGGATCCCGGAAGACCCAGCTGATAGGATGCATTTTGGTGCTTCTTGGTGCTGTTGCCTGGTTTGGATGAATAGACAGCTGCAGTTAATTATGGCCCAGCCTTCAAGGCTTTAGGACAAGCTTCTGGTTCACCATACCAGAAAGGCCTTTTAGAGAATCGGAGGTGCCAGCCACAGAGAAGGGACATCCGCAGAGGCCACCGAAGGACAGAGGTACTAACTGCAGTTCTTTGAGCTGCTGCTGTGGTGGTGGTGGGGTTTCTTCTCATTTATTCTTCTGTCCTAAGTGTCCTCCAGGGAGAAAGAGTCCTAGAACCCATTGAGAGCCTCTCTCCCTGTGTGAGGTGAACCCCAGCGGGGATGTGAGCGGAGAGCAGTGCACCCTGGGAGTTGGGCCGCCAGAGTCACGTTCGGTGCACAGCTGGTACAGCAGGGCCAGCCTCTGGCATTCAGCGTCCAGACCTTTGATTGAGCTTGTGCTTTGTTCATTTTGAGATAGGAAGATCTTGTGCAGCCCAGGCTGGCCGCAAGCGACTCTGAGTTTCCTCCACTTCTTACACGCCGTGGGATCGCAGGTGTGGGCGCTTCTGTCAGCTCCAGTGCTTGCTTTTGGAAAGGGCCATGCAGATCTGCCGTGGCTTAATCCAGAACATGTGCTCCCATGTTCCCAAACTCTGTGAGCATTTCTGATTCAGTATATGGGGGAAAAGTAGTAAATTTGTTGTTAGTTTGTTGAGACAGAGTATCCTTACGTAGTTCTGGCTGGCTTTGAACTTACAGGAATCCTTGCAGTCTCTGGTTTCTGAGTGCTGGGATCATAGGCATCTACCACCATGCCTGAGAGATATTTGTAAGCTTTTTTAAAAGAAAAAAAAAAAGGTTCTTATTTTTAAAACCTCTGTTGAGAAACATTTAAAATTTATCCAAATTTAAATGAAGAAATTGAGAAGCTTTATCAACTTGCACACTGAAAACCACTATTGACTTGGTTAAAAAAAAAAAAACAATTCCTCATTCACTCATTATTTATGTCTTATGTTATTTATGTCTAAATAACCTTTTTTTTTTTTTTTTTTTTTTTTTTTAAGGCTTTGGAGAGCTTTTCTTTGCCAAGTAAGTACATTTGCTTTACGTGTTTGGACACTTAAAGATGCAGTTTTGGGAAAGAGATAGGTGCTTCTCATGTTCCCCTCTGAAACAGACATTTTCACAGAACATTCCTATCGGACCGAAGCAGAACAAGGAAGGACCCGCAGCCCTGTCTGAACCCACAAGGCCCGTGTGCTCAGCTACGGAGATGAGTCCACCCCCTTGACTCTGATGACGGTTTTCCTCAAACTTTCGTCTTCCTTTTATTCGAGGAAGCCATTAACACCAATTCACCATCCTGACAGAATCCAGTCTGGACCAGTCCAGCTGCCTAAGCTCCCCTCCCCCCTCCCCCTGCGCCCCCTCCTGTGTTCCTGCTGAGCACTCCAGCCTCAAAGCCCTTCCCCACCCCCACCCCCCCACCTCTGGGATGTTCTTAATTGCTCTTTCTGCAATGACCCTTGCACACTCTGCATTCAGTCTGAGGTGTGATCCTTCCGGAGAGCCTTGGCCACTTGTCTACTATTGATTTCAACTTGAAACAAACGAAGTGGAGGACAAAACGTTTTCTTTTCTTCAAATAAGAATCAAGGGGAAATTGTAGTCTAAAATAATCTATTTCTTCCAGTTTAATTTAACTTTTAAATTAAACAATATCTTTTCTTAATTTCCGGCATATTTTAGACATTCAACAGTGTAGCAAGAATTTTGATAAGTACTTGGTAACCTTCTTCTTCCCTAAATATATAACTAAGTACATATTCAAATAGATAAATTCGCTCTCATGTTAAATGATATTATAATAGAATTGTCCAGAGGTATATGATAACCCAGTTCCTGTTGGTCTATCATACTCTTATATTTTCTTTGAACTATTTTTGTGTGTGCCGTGAAGGGGTGTGCGCTGTGCCTGTGGGGGTCTGAGGACAACTTGAAAGAGCCAGCTCTCTCCTTTCACCACACCGGTCCCCGAGCTCCCACTCAGGCGCCCAGGCTTGGCGGCTGTCACCCTTATCTGCTGAGCTGAGCTGTGCACTCTCAGGCGTGTGCTTGCAGGAGTGTGAACTCACGTGTGCTATATGCACACTCATGTGAGAGCCAGCGGTTGATCCCAGATGTCTGCATCAGTTTCCCTTCACCTTATATCCTGGAATGGAGTCTCTTCCTGAGCCCAGAGCAGGTAGATTTTTGCGTGTCTGTCTAGCTGGAGGATCACGTGTCTGTCTTCTGGGAAGATAGACATGCAACCACACGAAACCAACACTTGCCTTGGTGCTGAAGCTGTGCACCTGCACTACAGCCCACACCTTTGTGGCGCGAAGGGTTGATTCATGGAGTCATCTTTCCATCCAATGGAAGGACAACTCGACAGTTTCAGGTTTCCTACGAATGAGTAGACTTGAGCCAAGCATTTTAGTGTGAGCAGAAGGGTCAGTGGACATAAAAGGAAACATGCCCAAGTATGGATGGCCCCTAAAAGGGGTCCTTGTGATGGTCGTCTCTGGAGGATGTGCCACTCCATCCTCTAGGGAGCTGGATTCTGCCTTCCTTGGTAAGTGGGGCCAGTGTGGGAGACTGAGTCACACTACACAGGACTTCCTGAGTCACTTTATTCTTTATATCTTATCTTGTATCTTATATTTTACAAACACAGGCTTTCCCATCTAGCTGAGGCTGGTGTCAGATTCTTATCCTCACAAGTAGAGGGATTACAGGCATGCGTGTGCCACCATGCCCGGTTAATTTCCTGAGTTCTTGCGAAGAGCCGAGGGAGGAATGGTTTCGCACAAAGTCAGAACAATTGGTTTGCTCATGTTTTATTTCTCAATGCGATTTCCTTTTCTTAGTACTACCCGTGACTCCATTTCCACCAAACGTGCAGGGGGCGAAGCTGGCTTTCCCTGAACTCGACATAAGCTAGATTTCATGCAATTACGCAAATGGGTGAAAGGACACGAGGCCAACTCAGCGCGGGCATCTTCCCTCGCCCTCCCCTCTCCTGAGGGCGGCATCTGGATGCTCTGTGGAAGAGTTGTCTGAACACTGTGCTCGCCTAGGGACAACTCCACCTCTTCCTCTGCAGGAAGAGCGCCACAATGAGACCTTCACTGACTGTGGCTTGAAAGAGAAATTCTTCACCTGAAATGACTTAAAGTACAATGGAAGACACAAAGGCTGAGTTTGGGTTCTTAAAACCCAATGGGAAGCCGGGCGGTGGCGGCGCACGCCTTTAATCCCAACACTTGGGAGGCAGAGGCAGGCGGATTTCTGAGCTCGAGGCCAGCCTGGTCTACCGAGTGAGTTCCAGGACAGCCAGGGCTACACAGAGAAACCCTGTCTTGAAAAACCAAAAAAAGAAAAAACCATGGGAATTAAACAACAAAGTAGATTTTGGGGGAACCTAAGCTGAAAACCAAAGGAAGTCCCAACATCAGACAAGTTTGGTCGAGACTTTGGCCCTGTCTACCTTCATTCTGGCCTTGTCCTCATCCTAGCTATGACATCACAGTTACAAGATGCTTCCCTCTCAGCAGTCCGGCTCACATGATTCCTCACACATATCCGAGCTAGTATCCTTCCTCGTCATCTCCGATCATATTTGCAAATCTTAACTCAGGTTGAGCAGAGTAAATTCACCATTATTGGGAAAACGTAGGAGAATGTGACCACTGACCTCCCGAAACTAGAACGGGTCAGAACCCTCCGACTTCACGGTTTCTAATCACAGGTATTTCCTTAAATGGAACATCAATGTTGTGTTGTGGAGGAGAATTCAGAGTCCTGATTCCAGTCAGGACGTTTTCCTTGTGAATGGTCTGTATCCCTGTGAAGTTTAGTGAACTGTGAAATTTCATTTCACCTATAGGTGGGAGTGTCGGGCTAGATTTGTCCGAGGCCACAGAATCCTTACTTGGTTCACCAATTACTCACAGTAAATTTACACATGTAGCTTAAACGGTCTCAGCTTCCCCATTTGTAAAATGAAATCTGTAAAATGGTCCGTGTAGTTACCACGAGGGTCGAATGAGTAGGGTCGTTGTTTTTGGAACAAAATGTTTGCGTGTTTAACAGGCGCCTGTCAGTCTTCAGGGTATTATCTCTTTTAGCCGTTTGGGCGTTTGTGTTCTGCCCACTGTCTGGAGGCTGATATTCTCATCCCTCCTCCTCATTTTTATTAGCTGTTACACTCAACGTGGGCAGACCCTTCTCGTTGGCCTGAGGACTATGTGGCAGGCTGAAATTGCAAAGTACCACACTACAGTACCAGAAGCAGCATTGTGGCCCATCTTGTGATACTTGTTCAAAAAGACGTCCCACTGCCCGCAAAGAGGATGATGCCATTCTGAAGTGGTCTAAGGCCAGGGCGGGTGGCTTGTTACTGGGCGTTCTTCTCTGGGAGAATTACCATGTAAGGTCTGGTAAATTCATGCAGAAGAATGCTGTTTGGGTTATTTCTGTTAGATCTGGCAATTAGAGAGCTAGATTTATTCAGAAGGCAACAATCAGACGATCTTCGTTTGGGCCACCTACCCTTTCATCTCATTTTAATTGAATTTCACGCTGGAAAACACTTCACGGGGAGGAGAGTCTGGAGCCGCTGGAAGATGCAGTTACTTGAGTTGTTTGTCTTCGAATTCATCCGCATGAGGGCTAAAATTGAGGCTTGGATTTTCTTCAAGAACAACTGAAGAAGCCTGGTAATGTGTGAAGTCAGTAAATAAGGGGTGACCATGTCAGGCATGTCTCTCTGCCTTATGAGAGAACTGCTCTCCCATGCTTACCGGACCAATACATGAGGTGAATACAAGAAATAATTTGTCCTTATACTGGAGTAGTCAGGTCAAGGAGAGACATTTTAGTTCTGGAGATGACATATGTGTTTATGCAACATCAAACACCTCACGGCTTCTTTTTACGGGTTAAAGGATAATCACCTTCTGCTGAGCGGGGAGTGGTCCCTTTCTTAGGCAAGTCTGACTTACCTTAAGACTTATAAACCAGAGCTGAGGATGAGACTTATATCCTGGCGATCCTGTCCGTCCTATGTGCTACCATGAAAAATGTTGTTAACATCGCTCAGTTTCAGTTTCCAAATAAAGTTCCATGAAGAATGCCCAGTAACAAGCCATGGGGCCCTATCATCGAGGGATAAAGTATCCCTCATGCTTTGTAGGGCATGTGGGATGTTTAGATGTAATGGGTATGATTGTCTTGTACAGTGTATGATAACGATTTAGGGCACAAAATAAAAATAAAAGGGTTTTACACACACACACACACACACACACACACACACACACACACACGGAAATGTCCTCTACAGAGCACAGAGCACTCCTTTCTCAGCACTCTGTCAAATGCCCTATACCTGTTATAACGAATTCTCATTATGGAGTCTCAGCCCCCGGGGAAACGACTCTAACCATTTGCGAAACTTTCAAGAACCTCAATGCTCCCTCTTCGGCTAAACAATTCGAATGTCTGGGCTTGAACTGCACACTGGGACTTTTTAAAACTTCAAACAAAGATCCCAAGTGCAGCCAAGGCAGAGAGTAGTTGTTCCACTCAACTCTTCTCAAACTCCAGTGGGGCGGGGAGGTCCCCTGTGCTGTCTGTCTGGCAGTCACCTGTCCTCCTGTCCTGGAGTCATTTCCCTGCAGCTCTGGGCTGGGGCCTGAGGCCCTGCACTTTCAGCGTTAGGCTTTAGATCCCCAAGATTCTGGTTCTGGGGCCATGCTCCGAGTCAGCCAGACTTTCGACGAGAGACTCTAGCTGATCCTTAGGGGTGTTTTGCCTCCTTTCTTCCTCCAACACCACCCAATTGTGTAAAAACACCCAATCTGAAATTCCGAGAGCCTCAAACTAAACTTTTTGTAAAAGACTGCCCCCGCAATCCAGTGACTACCTTCCTTCTTCATCCACAGTCATCTTAACCCATGCTTAGAGAGAATGTTACATTCTAGTTTCAAATGATCCCCTCCCCCAAGCTAGATTTCAACGGATGGCCTCATAAAGGGCCAAGCACATGCTCACCCACTAGGTCCCATGCCCAGCTCTGTCTATAAGTCTCAGAGTAATTCGGACTTGCATAAGAAATGGACCACTCTTCTCTCAGCAGAGGATGATTATCCTTTAACCAGTTAAAAAAAAGTGGCCATGAGGTGTTTGATGTAACATAAATGCGTAGACACCTTCAGAAAGTTGACTCACCTGCAAAGGTAATTTTTTACCTTTGTAAAAAAATGTGCATAACATATCTGTTCTCTGAGAGGCTCTACCCAACAGCCAATGGGAAGGCATTCTGAGACCCACAGCCAAACAGGAGACAGCTCGGGAAGTTGGGGGAGGGATTGAGGAACACGAAGAAGACAGGGACTCCACAGAAAGACTAACAAGGTCGACTAACCTGGACTCTTGGGGGCCCCCAGAGACTGAAACACCAACGGAAGAGTAAGCATGGGCTGGACCCCCCCAGCCCCCCCCCACACACATGTAGCAGATGAGCAGCTCGGTCTTCATGCGTGTCCCTTGACAACTGGAGCAGGACCTGCCCCTGAGACTTTATCGCCCGCCTATGGATCCCATTCCCCTCACCGGACCACCTTGTCTGGCTTCAGTGGGAGAGGATGTGCCTAGTCCTGCAGTGACTTGATGGGCCAGGGTGGGGAATGGGGTAGTGGAGGGGATAGATATCCAGAGGGGGGTTTCTTCTTCTCAAAAGAGAAGGGGAGGGGAGCATGGGGAGGGGAGGATCTGTGTGAGGAAGTCCTGGGAGGAGAAGGGGGCCTGATATTGGGATGTAAAGTGAAAAATGTTTTAAAAATGTGTGTGTGTTTGTGTGTGCTTGCATTTGTGTGTTTGGTCCCTGGGAATCTGAATGCTGGTTCTCTGCTGTGCTGCAAGTTCTCTACTCAATGAATCATCTTCCTTATTCTAATCTAGAGAAGTTTTAAGGACAATAATTTCATACCACAAAAATAAGCGCTATTCATTTAGGTATCGAGAACTCTTAACGTTTCTGCTATTTAGACTGGGATCCCTAAGGTGTCTTGTGACCAAACTGTGATGAACTCTACCACTCCACTCCATGCGTACCTGGCTGCTGTTCAAATGACCGGACTTAGGCATGGAAACAGAGTCTCCTGGGCAAATCCAGGATTGTCTGGGACTCACCAGTATATAGGACAAGTTTAGTCGCTCCCATGGGATGCCAAAACGTTCAATTCATGTTCAAAGAAGGTAACCAGTGTGTTGAAAATCCATTCCTTATTGTCTTAGTTTTTAAGTCTTTAATCCCTGCATAAAGGACTCAGTCAGTGGCTTCAGCATCTGATATAATTGGAGTTGAAATCCTGCCCCTTCTCTTTATTCTTCTAGTGTTTGGGGCAAGGCGATTTGCTTATTTGCATAAAACAATTACTTATTATGGTCTCACGTAACAGGAAGCCCCAAGATGGTTTCAAATGTTCCTCGGGAACTTGATCACACTGGAAAGCCTCTTCTAAGCCAGTCACATTGAAAATGCCATTTAACTTTTTCCTTTTTAGACTTTTTATTTATTTATTTATTTATTTATTTATTTATTTATTTACTTATTATTTTCTGCCTACATTTGTGTAGAAGCTTTTCTATGTCACCTCGGGCGTGTGCATCATCAGAAGCCAATTTGTGACAATTTGTTCTTTCCTTCCCATACGTAGCTCCTGGGCACTAAACTCCTCAGCCACCATTTGCCTGCTGAGCCATCTTGCTGGCCCAGACATGTCATTTGTCATGCTTGGTTCTGAGATAGCAAGGTGACTCCAAGTGCCTTGCCTTCAAGGTAAACAAACACATCTTTATCATATCATCAGAGAAGAAAGGCTTTTCTGTTACCTCACCGTAAATACTCTTGTTATCTTGTTATCTAAGAGGCCAGGAAAAGATTTGTAGTTAACCCCAAGTCAGTGTGAGGGGTTTCCATACGAATGCATACCAGCCCTAATTTAGGCAGAGGGCTTGGACTCTACTTTTTCACTCTGAGGGGTACATGATCAAGTCAAGAGCCTCCTAGGATGGGAGATGGTGGGCTACCGGATCAGAACCTCTATTACACCAGGGTTCTGATTATTCCCAACTCCAATTATCTCGGAAGTAGACAGTTACTTGATCATGGTAGAGTAACGGGTGCATTTGGCTTGCAAGCTGATTACTTACATGAGCCTGGCTTTAGCTTGTGCCGTGCAGGCTTTGTCTTCTTGCTTTGTTCTCCATTTAAAACTTTCTAGAAGTTCTTTTTAACAGTGGAGAACACTAAATACCCATATTCTTTTTAAAACCTAAGACTAAGAGAGTAAGCTGTAAATAAACCAGCTTTCTAAGTTATCTTCAAAACAGATTTTTCCTCGGGGTGGGGGGTGGGGACAGTCAGATTTGTTCCACTTGAATTAAGGTGTTATGGATATCTGTTGCTCCAATTGGTGGAGTATTGCCAGCCTTACACATTCATGGTGACTACGACTCCTGTTTGTACTCTAAGAAGCTAACGAGCTTCCTGGTTCAGTAAATGCTGTGCTGGAAACAATGTCCGGACATGTGGTTTTGCCCAAAGTTAGTTGGCAATATGATAAGATTCTTGTCTTTGTCTTAATTTTCTGATTTCTGTACTTTATCTAGCTTGACAGTGACGTTCTGGATTAGCAGTGACCTTCGGGGTTTGGAAAGACCTTCCGGGTTAGCAGAGACCTTCTAGGTTAGCAGTGACCTGGATTCAAAAGAGACCTTCCAGGTTAGCAGTGACTTATTTTGAATGCTCTACTTAGCAGCTCATGGATTCATTCTCTGGCATATAGTACTAAGTAGGCATAGGGATTCACCTGTTCTCATAGCACACAGCCTTCTCTTGTGCCAAGCTTGTTAGCAAACCAGGCCCACCATCCTAGGAGAGGCACATCAGTCATGCAGGGGCCAGCTCATCCAGCCCAAGACCTTGGTGAGGCCATGTCTGAGTCACAGCATGGGGAGTGGACAGCGGCCACTAGACCTTGTTTGGCTGGCTTTCCTGGGCTGAGTGATTATGAACAGCTCATCTCAGTTTGAAAACACAGAAGCAACATGTAATTCTCGAAGTTTCTCAAAAATGAAACACTTCAAAAGTATTTAAAGACCATTAGTGGGGGTAGAAATGGAGAGCACCCGAGGATAATAGACGCTAGAATGCGATTTTCTGGATTGCAGAAGCCTGTAATTCTTTACTCTCTGGCACCTTCAGGCATCACGGAAAGGATGTTTTCTGTAGACTTAACCCTGTTTGCACGTAGCTGAGACTGCAGGTTAGAGAGTGGTGTGCATACTTCAGCACCATACCTGGTTGGACTTTGAACTCTCTTGATAAAGGGCAGCTCTCTGAGGCTCTGTCATGCAGACAGATCCAGACTAGACCAGTTACCTGGTGTCTTTCCAGTCATACGTGGTCTTGAGAGCCTTCGTCATCTTTCCTGAAAGGAAGCAGAGGGCCTGGCTTTCCTCAGTGATAGTTCTTCATGATTACAAGTTGCCCTGGGCTTAAAGCTGACATGCTGGGAGTAAGTAGCGGTGAGTCAGAGAGTAGTGACAAAGAACTCAGACACTGGGGCCACATGTTCTGGGTTCAGGTGTGTCTTCTGCTGTTCACAACGCATCGCCGGACTTAGCCTTACTGTTTTACTCTCCTTACCTCTCTCCTAGAGCTGTGATGGGCATTAAATGCAAACTCTGCCACATAGAAAGCACCCATGCACCACTCAGCCCAACAAAATGTGGATGCTTCAGTGCTTCTTAGAAGGGCGAACACATTACTCACAGGAGGAAATATGGAAACAAAGTGTGGAACAGAAACTGAAGGAAAGGCCATCCAGAGACTGCCCCACCTGGGGATCCTTCCCATATGCAGTCACCAAACCCAGACACTGTTGTGGATGCCGGGAAGTGCTTGCTGACAGGAGCCTGACATGGGTATTGCCTGAGAGGCCCTGCCAGAGCCTGGCAAATACAGATGTGGATGCTTACAGACAACCATTGGACTGAGCTCCGGCCCCCAATGGAGGAGTTAGAAAAGGGACTGCAGGAGCTGAGGGGGTTTGCAGCCCCATGGAGGGAGCAACAGTGTCAACAGGCCAGACGCCCTCCCCCCTGCCTCCCACCAGAGCTCCTGGGGACTGGACCACCAACCAAAGAATACACATGGAGGGACCCATGGCTCCAGCCACATATGTGACAGAAGATGGCCTTGTTGGACATCAATGGGGCTTGAGGTTGTTCGATGCCCCAGTGTAGAGGACCAGCCCAGGAAGACAGGAATGGGAAGGTGGGACGGAAATCAACCTCTTAGAGGCAGGGGGGAGGGGAGGGGGATGGGATAGAGGGTTTTCCAAAGGGAAGACCTGGAAAGAGGAGAACATTTGAAATGTAAATAAAAAATCCAATAAAAAAAAAACCCAACAAGAACAACAACTGTAGGTGGGTGTTGTAAACAATTAGCATCGGCTTGGAGAACAGCTAAGCTACAGGAATACTGGACATTATATAGCTACTTGGAGGGTCACTGGTCAGCATTACTATCTTTGTTTGTTAAATTGTCTTAAATATCTTACTTACCCTCAAATTAAAATGAAAAAATTCAGTTTATGTGAAATAAAATGGTTTATTTTCATAATTAACAATATCAACTGAGAAGCAGGTCATATCCAGTGCCACGACAAAGAGGCAATTAGTCCAAGTACCTGCAAAGACCCCCGACTGCAGGAAAGCTGAATTCTGGGTTGATGTAATCTCTCCCAGTTTCGTGATCTGGTTAGGATATCACAAATAAGCTCCCCACCCAACACCCTGAGACACTTGAATTTCCTCACTGTCTTTGTTTTAAGAAGGGTTGAATGGTGGGATTATTATTGGTTTACAAGAAAGTAGAGATTGTGGTTCCGAGGCATTATTCTGCTTTAGAGATCAGAAAGACTCATGAACAGGTCATATGATGGTCTGATTTCTTTTTTCTACACAACGACATGCAGTTGGCACTACTCAGAAGTCACAATAGTTTCTGATGTCTTCTACGAGCAAATGCTATGCACAGCAGTGCATCTTGGTCTGAAAGAACTTTCTGGCTATTCAGGCTCTGAAAAACAAACCTATGTACAGCTTCTACACTCCATGTAGTGGGCACGTTCAACACACTGCTCCAGCAGGGCTGTGGATTGACCCTTGTTGGTATTGCAGAAAATGATTAGAAGTGGTGGCTCCTGATTTGGACTCTTCAGAATCATACACACACACACACACACACACACTCACACACACACCCCTGACATGTGACTAGACTGGTTCTCTGACTCAAGGATCTATGTTCTTGTTCTTGCCTAGAGAACTGGTGTGAAGACATTGATCTGCATCATTAGGTGGCTGTGAGCCTCAGCTAGAACATCAAGTACTTTCTTTCCCCAGACACTCTGTAGTTAGCACTCCTAGTTCAGTGATTAGTTCTCTCTGTGTAGACAATACCTGTATAAACAATTCAGTGATGAGGAAAATTATTTTTAATTAGGTAGCTAATTAATTCATTAAACTTTGGGTTTAAAATTTAAAATCTATTTATTTATTCATTTACATCCCAAATGTTGCCCTTCCCCCGGTCCCCCGTGGTAGAGTTCCTTCTCCCATCTCCCCTCCCCTTCACTTCTGAGCTCCCCCCCTCAGTATCCCCCATTCTAGTGCATCAAGTCTCTATAGGATTAAGCACATCCTCTTCTGTGGCCAGACATGGCGGCTCTCTGCTACATATGTATCAGGGGCCTTGGACCAGCACCTGTTTGCTCTTTGGTTGGTGGCTCAGTCTCGGGAGCTCCCAGGGGTCCAGGCTACTTGACGATGTTGGTCTTCCTGTGGGGTTGCCATCTCCCTGAGGACCTTCAGTCCTTTCCTAAGTCTTCCACAGGAGGAGTTACCTTTCTTTCCCTTACCCACTCAGGCCCCTACCTCCTTCTGCCTCCCATGATAAGAGGAACTCTTTTTAATCAAGTAATAAATTAGCTAATTCATTAATTAATTAATTAGTTTTTGGGTTTTCAAGACAGGATTTGTTTATGCAGCCTTGGCTGTCCTGGAATTCCTGAGTGCTGGGACTCAAAGCACAAGTCACTTCTGCCCAGAGGCCATCCTTGACTCTTCATTGTTAAAGGAAGAGACTGATAGAGACCATTCCTTTCCTGGTTAGCACCAAGACTTGTTCGGGGAAGTCTACTTTGCATTTCTATTAATGGTTTTAAGACTGGTAAGACTACTAGGTGCTGGAATTGGATACCCACCTTGTTTTCTGACTGAATTTATGAGTCATAAAAAGACAGGCTGTGACCTTATTATGATCTATTCAGTGAGTCCAACTTCTTTCTTTCTTTCTTTCTTTCTTTCTTTCTTTCTTTCTTTCTTTCTTTCTTTTTTTGATAGACTAGGCCACTAGAAACTCTCAAGGCTTGAGAATAAGCTCTTAGCAGGGAGAAATGACTTGCCAAAGGCCATGTTGAACTCAGCTCAGCTGTAGTAATGGCCATCTTTAATGAGTACTTGCTATGTGCTGGCGTTGATTTGACTATCCTTTAGAATAGAGCTTTTATTATCTCACTTTTATGTGAGAAAACTCATGAAAGGAGAAAGCTTTCCACAAAGATCAGGAAAGTCAGGATGCTCTTTGAACTCTATAATAAGAGATTCATGAACATCCACTTGGAAACTGTTGTCCTTTGAGGACTATAGGTACTAATATATAAATACTAATGTGTATTCATTTCCCCTTCTGTACTTTGAGGCAACATTCAAATCAATGCGCTCATTAGTTCAAATGTTCAGTGCTGCCTGCCCTGAGAGACCTTGGATAATTGAGAGTCAGCCAGCGAGCGGGGCTTGGGTCACTGCAATTCTACTTTTTCACCTTTCAGAAACAAACGGCAGGGCTGCTCTCAGCCTTGGAGAGCACGTTCCCAGTGATTATTCATTTATCTCTTCTCTTTATTAGTTCTTTGAGAATTCTGTGCAATGCGTCTTGACCATAGTTACCCCTTACCCAAACTCCTCTTTCCAGAACTGCCCACCTTTCTAACCCTTCTAACTTTGTGTCTTTTAAAAAAAATTCATTAAGTCCAATTTGTGCTGTTCACATATTCATGAGTGAATGAGCTTCTACTGAAGCATGGTTGATGCACCAGTGGTAGCACTCTAAAAGAAAACTTATTTCTCTCTCACTCCTTTTTCCCTCCCTCCCTCCCTCCCTCCCTGCCTCCCTCCCTCCTTCCCTCCCTCCCTCCCTCTATTTCTCCTTCCCTCCCTCCCTCCCTCCATCTCTCCCTCCCTCCCTCCCTCCATCTTCTCTCTTTCCCTCCCTCCCTCTCTTCCCCCTCCCTCCCTCCATCTCTCCTTCCCTCCCTCCCTCCATCTCTCCTCCCTTCCCTCCTTCCTTCCCCTCTCTCCAAAAAGCTATCAATTGCCGATAGTCCCCTAGCTAGGGGTTAGACGTAATGTTTACTTTTCTGTCCATTCTGGGTATTGGCCTAGCCCGAGCTTGCACGGGACTTCTGCATATTGTTGCAACTGCTGACAATCCTGTTTTATCTAGAGGACAGTATCTCTAAGTCATTTACCACCTCTGGCTCTTCTACTCTTCCTCTTCTTCTATAATGAACCTTGGACATTGGGAAGAAGAGCTTTGATGTAAGCGTCTCGCTCAGAGATGATCATTCCTCAGTCTTTCTGTGTTCTATATACTGGATTGTTGTAGGTCCCTGCAGTACTCACCATCCACTGCAAATAGAAGCTTCTCTGATAAAGATTTTGAGATGCATTAAAGGAAGAGTGAAGTAATAGGTCCCAGTCCATTTAGTGCAATAATGGTAGCAAGTTCTTTTCTATGGACTGTGACCTGTCTTGACACAGGTTCCTGGCTCAACACTGGTGACTCGGATGTTTTTCATCTTTTGAAGTGTGAGTGAAATTTAAAAAGGAAGTGGTTACTTATTCCCATGAGCCACTAGCTCACCAGTGGGCAATTCTTGCCAGGACAGTCAATATTGTAGCTGACAGTGTTCACAGCTGGGGAGTGATGACTGCATTTCTTTCCCAGTAGCTTGCATAGTACCTACCAGCACTATGAAAACCAACCTGTAGGGATACATCTTGGTTAGTAACAGATTAATAGTTTCAAGTTCTATCATGCAAGTATATGGTGTCTTCAACAATAGGGCCTTATTGACAAGTTTCTGGGGGCTAACCAGTAGCATTGGTAATAGCTTGTAATGTTTAGGCTCAGGGGGACCTCATTAGCCAAAATTTTCAAAAATGAAAATTTGTTTCTTGTACTGGGCTTTTTATTTGCTAGCTTGTGGTGTCTAGTAGTGGCATGGGGTCCCAATGTAGCATTGTGGGGGTAAGTATTCTCTCTCTCCTTCCCTCCCTCCCTTTCTCCCTCCCTCCCTTTCTCTTTCTCCCTCTCCCTCTTTCTCACACAAACACATTTTCTATTTTTAAAAAAAGAATCATTTATTTAGTTTATGTATATGAGTACACTTTCACTATCTTCAGACACCCCAGAAGAGGACATTGGATCCCATTACAGATGGTTGTGAGCCACCATGTGGTTGCTGGGAATTGAACTCAGGACCTGTGGAAGGACAGTTAGTGCTCTTAACCACTGAACCGTCTCTCCAGCCCTCCATTTTCTATTTTTGAATACTTGTCCCTCCTCATGTTCCTCCTCTGCTCCGCCATCCCAATTTACCCCTTCTTGGTCTGTTCCATTAATCCCCTTTAGGGTTTTGTAGCACAGCTATCTGTCTCCCCTCCTTTTGAATATCCTCCCAGAATCCTTTGGCTCCTTCTAACCTTATGGGCTTTACATCTATTTCCAATGAAACCCATATCAGAAGATTCAAGGTAATATTCACAAATGAAAGAAAATGTGTGTTGATCTGATTGACATGCTCCCCATAGTCTCAGACATTTGGACACTTGGTCCCCAGATGGTGTCACTGTTTGGAGAGGCTTAGGAGGAGTGTCCTTGCTGATACTTCTGGGTGGGAATTGAGAGTTTAAAGAGTTGTGAGACTTCTAATCCCATCTGTGCTGTGCTTGCTGTTTAGGATGTGTATTCCCAGCTTCCTGCCACCTTTCCTCACTGTGATGGTGATGAACTCTTACCCTATTGGAACCACAACCCCAAATAGACTTTTCTCCTTGGAACTTGCCTTGGCCATGGTGTTTTCTCAGAGCAATAAAAAAGTAACTAATACAATACCAAACCATTCCCTTTCTGGGTGTGTGTTACACCATTCAGAATAATTGGATACAGCTCCTGTGAATTTAATAATTTTGATTTTTTTTAAATACAAGAATAATACTCCATTATGTAGGTGCATCACATTTTATTACCCATTCATTTGTCGATGGATATCCAAGCTGTTTTCTAAGCTATTTGTGAACAGAGCAACAATGAAGATGGATGAGAATGCATCTCTAGAGTAGGATGTGAAGTCCTTTGGGTATATGTCCTAGAGTGGTGTCTTAGTCAGGGTTTCTGTTCCTACACAAACATCAAGACCAAGAAACAAGTTGGGGAGGAAAGGGTTTATTCAGCTTACACTTCCACATTGCTGTTCATCACTAAAGGAAGTCAAGACTGGGACTCAAGCAGGCCAGGAAGCAGGAGCTGATGCAGAGGCCATGGAGGGATGTTCCTTACTGGCTTGCTTCTCCTGACTTGCTTAGCTTGCTTTCTTATAGAACACAGGACTACCAGCCCAGGGATGGCACCACCTACAAGGGGCCCTCCCCACTTGATCACCAACTGAGAATATACTTCACAGCTGGATCTCATGGAGGCATTTCCTCAACTGAAGCTCCTCTCTCTGTGAAACTCCAGCCTGTGTAAAGTTGACACACATAACCAGTCAGTACAAGTGGCATAGCTGGATCACATAGCAGATCTATTTTTACCTTTTTGAGGAATTTCCTCAGTGATTTCCATAGTGACTGCATCAGTAGGCCCTCCTACCTGTACTAAATCCTTGTTTTCCTTTTCCAAATCCATACCAGCATTAATTTCCTTTAATAATATATTGGTTATTTTGTCTGTCATAAGATAAAATAACAAAGTCATTTTAATTTACCTTATGGCTAAGGATGTGGGACATTAAAAGTTATTTCTCCATAGTTTGTATTTCATCTTTTGAGAACTCTCTGTTTAGCTTCATGCTCCATATTTTAAATTGATTGTTTGCTTGAGAGACCTATCTACAGAATCACCTAGCATGATATATTTTCCAATTTCATATTATTATAATGAAATATCTGAGGCAATTAAAGTATGAGTAGAAAATATTTATTTTGGCTTATAGCATTAGAGGTCCCAATCCAAGGGCAGAGGATCAGTTTCTTTGTGCCCCTGGCAAGTGTTGTACACCACAGTGGAGCACGAGGTAGAGCAAATTGCTCCCATCTAAAGCCTTGGAGTGAAACAGAAGAAGGTCTAGATAGATCTGGATCTGAGAACTCCATTTGGGGCCACACTTCAGTGCCTGAGGCTTTCCCACTAGACTCTACTTTGTAATTTCTCCCAGTAGTGCCACACTGGGGATCCAACCCTTAACACATGGACCTTTAGGAGGACATTCATCTGGAGTTCAGAACCAGGATGCACTAGAGACCACATTGAAATTGGCCATAGACACTTAGAGACCTGTGACAAAGGTTTTCTGTTGTGTGACTCACTTGGAAAATATAGAGCAAGCTTCTTTGTAATGGGCAGTCTGGAGCCAGGAAGGCTAGGAAGAGAGTCTGAGGTTCTGTCCCTTGCCATCATGGGGAATAGTTTCTGCAATAATGTTTTCTTGGGTGTCAGTGGTGGATGTGGACAAAGAAAAAAAGGAATGTAAACAAAGTCAAAGACAAAACCCATGGCATGCTGTAGTATGTTTGTGTAATTCCAGGGTTAACAGGTCTCTTTAGAACCTATGTTTGACGATATTTGTGGTGAATTACCATGAATTAAATTAATGAAAATGACACTTGAATTATTTTAAATAGTTGAATTGTGGAGATGGTTTCCTATAGAAGCCATTCTTGGAAATCCCAATAAGAATGGTTTAACATGTAGGCTGGGGAATATATCTAGGTTCTGTTGCTTACAGGGTGTTTGACTTGGGGAAGGTTACCTAGGCTACTTTTCACATTCTTCATTAGCAAAATTAGTATAATAAACAATATCTATTACTTAACACTTCCTGTATGATATTAGCATTCTATGCATGCTAGAGTTGAAAAGTGACTGATACTTTAGGTTCTGAATAGTTGAGTTGATTTCTTCATCCTCATTTAACTTGATCAATGTCTACTTATATTGTCATCTGTTGACCGAAGAAAGAATAAGGAAATCAAACAATAAAAAATAAAATAAAACAAATTGGACTTAGGTCGTTGGCTCTCAATTCCCCACAGTCTACCTGAGAAGCCTCTTGAGGAAAGAATGTTGTTTCTTAGAATACTACCATGTGTTGGTCACAAATAAGAACGCTAGATTGGGAAAATAACCTGGAATGGCTTAGTACTTAAAATGAGCAATTTTAGGGCAAATTTTGCAGGGAGGGGGGAACATTAGGGCAAGCAAGGCACAGACCTCGAAGTACATCTGGGTGAGGCACTGTTATAAGTGAGCTGGGGGCTTAATGGCTTAACTTTAAGGAAAGGGTATTTCCAGATCATGGCACTTTGCATGACATCAGCAGTATTTAATACAGAGACACGGGACATTCATAGCCCTATGCATCATTGTAGTACAGTTCAGGAGCTAGGGACTTCTAAGATGTTTATGGTTCATTAAAGCAAACAGAGCCATAAGACTGTGAATAAACTGGCAATAAACATGGAAATAGTGACTTCAAGTCATCAGATAAGGACAAAATTAAAAAAAATTGAAACATATATTTACTTTCCCACTTTACCAATTTTGTAACTCAGAAAATCCTAGTGCTGTTCAGTAACTACATCACATTGTAGAGAATTTCAGTTTTTGGTTCCAGTGTCAGGAGCTCTTATATAATAAGTGCTTTCTGACACAGGCAGAAATTGTCTTCTGTGCTCCCCGAGGATGTCATCTATTAAGAATCATCAGAAATGAATTTTTGTAGATGATCCTAGAGCGGTAGTGTCTCCCCCTAAGCCGAAGAAGAAAGAAAAAAACAAAAACAAACAAACAAACAAAACATCGTCTTCAGGAATTCTAGAGCTAGTAAATTATACTGATCAACAACCCAGGTGGAGGAGGAGCAAAGCATGTAAATAGCTATGTTTTATTAGTGCTTTTTGAATTTAAACAAGTTTTCCAAACTTGACATTGTCAGCCAGACAAATAAACTCAAGGCTCGAGAGTCTGGATTTGAAAAGCAGAGAGAAAGGAAGTTGGTGTCAGGTACATCTTTATCAAGACCTTATTCCTAGGCTTCACCCAACAGCTTTGCTCTCAGGACAGTAAAATGTTTGAAGATGTGCTGTTACCTCTGGGGACGTCACAGAGTGTGGTCATCTCGCGAAGAGAAGAAAGTCCAGTGCCCATCCCCGAGGAGGATGCCTGACAGGAAGCCATTGCCAACATTGTGGAAGATATAGAAGAGAGGAACAACCAGCGGTACAACCCTAACCCTAACCCTAACCCTAACCCTAACCCTAACCCTAACCCTAACCCTAACCCTAACCCTAACCCTAACCCTAACCCTAACCCTAACCTAACCCTAACCCTAACCCTAACCCTAAACAACCAGCTGGGTACAACAACCAGCGTTGAATCCCCTTTCTCCATTTTGCCACTATCTTTCCTTGTTCTAAAAGATGGTCAAATTTATTGAGTATATTTAATCAATGTATTAAAATGTACTTCATGAGTACTCTATGCAAGCACATACATAGAGAGAATATTTAGACGAATATATATTTCAGATGGTGAACAGGGCTAAGGAAAGACAAGGCAGTTGAGGGAATGGACCCATAGGGAGGGACTAGTTTAAATATTTTTATTCTTAAATGTTTATTTATTCTATTTTATGTGTGTGATTGTTTTTTCTGCATGTATGCAGGTGCACCATGTGAGTGCCTGATGCCCACAGAGTCCAGAAAAGGCTGTTGGAGGCCCTGGAACTGTGATAATGGATGGCTATGAACTGCCATATGGGTACTGAGACTCAAACAATCCCCATGAAAGACAGCCAGTGTTATTAACCCCTGGGCCATTTCCAGTCCAGTATCATCTTAATTAGAGTGAATGAGAGCAAGGTAAGGTAGATGGAGCCTCTGGCTTCAGCTACTCAAGAGGCCTGAAGCAGAAGCATCCTTTGAACCCCTGAATTTGATTCTAATCTGGGAAACACAGTGAGGTCTGTCTCAGTAATGAATAAATAGGAAAAGGCCTTTGTGACAGTGTCACATTTGAGGTATGTATCTTAATCAGGGTTTGTATTCCTGAAAAAACATCATGACCAAGAAGCAAGTTGGGGAGGAAAGGGTTTATTCAGCTTACAGTTTCTACAAGGCTCCTGAACAGGTGAGCTGCCATGGGGACATGATGACATCAAAGGTCCTGGCACCACAGCCATGGGTTAGAACGCGTGAGTTATCAACAGAGCTTGTCTCTGTTGCACAGCAAGGTTTACTAAGGATGGAGGGAGGTCAGTTCCTAGCCATGGAAATGAATCTACAAAATCTGTGGTGTTGTCCGGTGTTGTCCAAGGTCATACATCTTTCTAAAGCTGGTTGAGTTGAAACGAGTTGGACACAACTTACATAAGAATATTGGGGCAGATTTCCTAATTTTGTGTTGTAATCATACTCTATTAATAGAATTGTAAATAAATTCCCTGGGGAAGAGGACATTTTGAAAATAATATTTATTTTTTTTTAAGATTTTTAAAACATTTTCTCTGTGTATGTGCATGTCTGTGTTCCATGCATGTGAGTGTGTCCATGTCTGCGTGTGTGTGCGTGTCTGTGTTCCATGCATGTGAGTGTGTCCATGTCTGTATGTATATGCACGTCTCTGATACATGCATATGAGTATGCGATGCACATGTATGTGAATATTAGGGGTCTTCCTCTGTTATCTCCATCTTGTGGCTTTAAGACAGGGAATTTGAAGTTTGTCATTTTGGCTAGACTGGCCAGTGATCTCTCAACATCAGCATGCCTTTACCCACAGCCATGACAGCTTTTTACATCAGCATTTCGGGATTAAAATTCAGGTCTTCATGCTTGCACAGCAAGTTTTTACCCACTGAATCATCTCGTCTCCACATCATATTTTATGATGTTTTATTTTTCTCTTGATAATTTGGTGTAGATAGACCCTTTATCATCTGCTGCCCAAGGAAGATGATAATCTCCACCCCCCACCCTGTGTGTCTTTCTGTGTGCCTGTCTGTGTGCCTGTCTGTCTCTCTCTGTCTCTGTCTCTTTCTCTCTTTCTCTTGTTCCTAAGAGAGTTCTAGTCTTATTTTACATTCTGAAATAAGAAACTCAAAGAAGCTATGGTGTTAGAAGTCAGGTTTTCTGAATCATTTTTCCACTATAGCATTCTGTCCCATGTTTCCCCATATTACTTCATATCCCAGTACATCTTCTCTTTTTGCTGAAGCAACAAGAGTTAATATTGTGCCAGTAAAGAAGAGCCTTTCAAGGAAACAGAGTTGCTGCTGCTAGACTTTGGCGTCAGAATTTACCCCAGGTTGATTCTGGATGAGCATAATGCTTGGTGTTTAAGACAAGTAGTTGTTTCTGGTCAGAGAGGGCAGCTACTCTCTGTGAAACTGAATTTGCTTTTTAGTTCATCTTTTTAAACAGCATAATTGATTTCCAGGAGCATGTCTAGAGTTCTTCAACAGTGGTCCACCTTCTATGGGCTCAAGGGGTTTTAACCATGACTACCAGGTTCTCTCTTTTTTACCTTGAGGTGATCTTAGGTAGAATTCACCATCCTCACTTTGAATTGTTCAAGTTACAATTCAAGTATCAAAGTAACAAAGCTTCTTTGAGCAACTGTTTACAGAACAAAGGACACATCTTAGGTCAATAGAAACCTCTTTGCTCAAAAACAAAAGGAAACTATCTTGAGTCATCAGTTGGATCGAGTCCTGCCAACACACAGTGGAGCCTTTAAATATATTTGACTCATGAAAAGGAAATATACACCTCAAAACCCATTCATGAAAACCCCTAATCCCAAAGTGGGTCAGGGTCACCAATCTACTTGTAATGTATATTTATTATGGTGTGTGCAAAGTTCAATAGGTGCTTACTTAGATATTCCTCTCCTTCTAAAGAGGTCTTTTTTTTTTTTAAACCAAAAGATACTTTGACAACTTAGATAGAAGTAAACGAACAGAAGGACATTGGACAGTGTGACAGTTGACCTTATTTTATTTGACCCTGTTAGTTTTAGTGTGAGTATAAAGTAGCAAGACAGTTATTTGTATGAATTACTCTCAATAGAAAATAATGGTCATTAATATGAATCACAATCAGAATCAATAAGCATCTCCATCAGAGTCTTCTTCGGCATGCTTTGTTGACATCTCATTCAGTAGGAACGTTATCTCCTTACCTCTCATTTTATGTTGATCGAAAACCATCCTACTTCTGAGGATGTGCATTTCTTTTCTCACCCTTCCCCCCCCACCAGATTTTAATTATCTTGATGAAAGGCAGAGATGGGAGTAATGGACAAAACAAACCACCTACCATGTGCTATGCTGTTCTAGGCACCAGGAAATCAATTGTCCCTCATTCAGAGTTTACACAAATTAAGAAGAGTAGATAATAGATCAGTGAGAACATTAGCCAGATGAGGTAGATCTCCACCTTTAGCCTTATAACCAAGGAGGCTGAGGCAGGAGGATTATGAGTTTGAAGTCATGTTGGACTACAGAGAAAGTTTAAGCCAACCTTGGCTATATAGAGAAACCTTGTCTAAAATAAAATAAAATAATAAAATAAAACAAGAAATAACACAGGGATTACTTCACAGAAGGGAGAGTTTACTTTGGTTGTGAAGATACTGAACTCTGACTTCAAGGTGTAGTTGATCTGGAGACAGAGCATTCAGGAAGTAATCAGACCCTAAATCAGAATGGAACTGTGATGGGGAAGTGACAGAAGCAGAGAAACAGAGGCAGTGACATTTGGGACACAGAGGTCAGGGTGTGAGAAGTCCGAGGGACTGTGACAAGGGGGACATTCTAAATATAGTGGGGAGGTATTGAAGTTTATAAGCAAAAACAACAATAGGATTCCTTTCTTCCTTCCTTCTTTCCTTCCTTCCTTCCTTCCTTCCTTCCTTCCTTCCTTTCTTTCTTTCTTTCTTTCTTTCTTTCTTTCTTTCTTTCTTTCTTCCCTCCCTTCCCTCCTCCTCTCCCTTCCCTTCCCTCCCTTCCCTCCCTCCCTCCCTTTGTTTGCTTGTTTGTTTTTATCCTTCCTTCCTTCCTTCCTTCCTTCCTTCCTTCCTTCCTTCCTTCCTTCCTTCCTTTCAGATTATACTGGTTGCTGAATAGAATAGAAACAAAGGCTTTATTGGTAGGCTGCTGTGGAGATCCAGGTAAGGAATGAAGATATTTGGGCTCATGGAGTGAAGATTCAGAAAAGCAGACAGGTTTGAAATACAACTGGAATGTAAAAATAAGAGGACATAATGAATTAAGCCACCTTGTTGTAGGGAAAGAAAAGAAGTTAGCTTGAGTTCTTGGCTTTTGACTGAGAAGACAATGGTACTTTTTGAATGGAGAAAGCCTTGGGTGTGCGCAGTTTGCAGAGGGAACATCAACACCTCTCTTTGGGCCTAAAGATCCTTGGAAAGCCTTAGACTTGTGAGCAGGCCTTTATGGGTAATGATAATTTTCACTTCCAAATCCTGTCATACACAATTACAGCTTTTTATTTGTGTTACCAGTATGCCTATCACATGTGTAGATCAGGAGACACAAGCAAACTGACATGAGGGGCACAGACCCTTGGCCGAGAACACGCCCTCTTATAGGATTAATGTTTGTTACTGACCCACCCTTAGCAATTCCACGTGTCTCTGAGAAGTCCTCTCTCTCTCTCTCTCTCTCTCTCTCTCTCTCTCTCTCTCTCTCACACACACACACACACACACACACACACACACACACATGTTCTCTGAAAGATATTTCTGAAGCCTGAAATGAGGCACTTTCTAGACAAAAGGAAACAATGTTTGGAAAGGGTAGGACAAGCACTGATTTATTGATTGATTTATTCTTTTGAAATTCTCACTTGCCTTACATTATCATATCTGAATTATCACCGTAACGGCCACCCCAAGGTCACCCCAATGTCCATGAACTGTTTTTGTTAAGCCTAGGTACCAAGAAAGGAAAGGGTTTCCACTAATAGCCCAGTTGCTATCACTTTAATTTTTATCTTTCAATAAAGGTAACTCAAATGATTCCCGTAAAAGCATAGCACCGAAGACAGATCTTAGCATTGAAACATTGTTTTCATATGCAATGTTGTCACCTGAACTTCAGTTTCCAGAGTGATGTTACTTAAAGTTACTAGATAGTATTTATGTCAGCATCTTGTTAGACATAATATTTTATTCATAATTTCACGAAAGAATACAATGTATTTGAGCACATTCACCCTCCCCTCAACTTGTTCCCTAAATTCTTCTAAGATCCACTTCTAATTCCCTTCCAGCTTCCTATTACATGAACATGCACATGCACGTGCGTGTGCGTGCACACACATACACAGACACGCACACACACATACACGCACAAATACACATGCACACACAGACATACACACACATGCACAAAGTAAAATTTGTGTTGTCCTTATATTTATGAATGTGAGGTCACCTACTGTGGCATGGTAGACCCACCAGAAGTCCCACCCTTCATCCACAACAGACATCACCTGTCAGTAACCTGAGGAGCTTGTGAGCCCAGTCCTCATCCCTGCTGACACGTTCAGTGACTTGATCCTGCACAGTGACATGCATTCGTAGAAAATTGTCCGAGATAACACAGGGAGGTCCAAGGTAACATTCATCTGGGAATAATTATTATTTTAAAGGTCCTGATAGGACAGAATAAAGGAATCCAACTATTCCTCCCAGCCTTTGGCAGGGGATTAAGCAGAGTTACTCTCTATTATCACTGAATAAAGAGTAAGAATGAGCTCTGCTAAACACTAAGAATGTTGGTCTCAGGCCAATTCTTTGATGTGTGTGTGCCTTGGGTTTTTTTTTTTCCTTTCAATAATTTGAACTACTAGAATAAGTCATCAGTTTAACCTTTTGAGTAGAAGTTGTTAGATAGTCTCATGCTCAACTTTCTTAAGGAGGGAATGGTCAACAGAGCAGCCCCTGGACAGTCATTTATCCTGTCTCCAAGACATCCTGCATGTTTTAAACCCTCCTCCAGAATCCTGTGGAACCTTAGCTGCAAGGACTGCCACAATTGACTCTGTGACTTCGGTTTTAGAAGGCCTTGACCCACTTACGACTCCTTCAGATAACAAGGATTTACCTTGGATGATATCACTCTTAGACAAGGTTACTCCAGATAACCCTCATCGCCTTGCATGGTGGAACTGGAGGTGGCAGGCCTCCCTTGGTGGCTCAGCAGAAAACTCCTAATTTATGAAATGGGAGGCTTGTGACCAGTCCTTATTCAAGGTCCATGATTGGTGGATTTGGGATCTGTGCTGTGATTGGTATAAATTACAATGCCACATTTGCATATCATGCTCATGCCATGTACCTTTTTCTGGCTGCGTAATCAAGTCAGTAAGGAGATGGATTCATGTGCTGCTTCCCCTGGGTATTGCAACATTAGATTAAATAACAGAACAAAACAAAAACCAAAGGAAACAAACAGAAAGACCATACAAGATGAGGAGTAGCATATCTGGAGTAGCCCTGTCTAAGAATGATCTCTTCTTGCCTTCTTGTGATATTTATCCTGGGGAGAATGGGAAGAGCTGGGTAACATGAAGAAGAGCCCCCCGGAACTGGCAGTAGTAACGCTAGTTAACAACAGTGACAGAAGCTGAAAAGGCTGAGGAGGTGGCTGGAGGGCTCCGATAATGAGGAGCAGGTGATGCGGGCGGTCTGAGGCACAAGAGACAATGGAAGATAGTGGAAATACACACAAAACAGAGTTCATGACAAGCTGAAGATGAGGGACAGCACTAGGCAGTTCTCCATGGGCTGAAGAAGATGCCTTAATTAAGGCCCGCCCTAGCTGCTGTAAGGAATGTGGGTTCTGATACCCAAGGCTTGGCGAGCAGGATACTAACTAAATGGTGGCATGAATTGCTAGCTTAGAGGTGTGGGCTACTCCCAACTGAAACCTAGAGCAAAAAAGATCTTAACCTGAGCACTCCAGTCTTTGCTCTCTCGAACATCAAGCCTAAAACCTCTGGTTCTCAGGGCTTTCAACTAAAATCCTTTGAGCCTGTTAGCCTAACCAGTAAACCTTTAGAATTTAAGGACTCAAGCCTGCCAACACTAGAAAAAACTTCCTGCTTGTTCATAATTATAGAGAAAAGTACAGCTAATTGTACGCACTAATATATTTGTGTTTAGCTAACAGAAAGGACAAAAGTTATAATTCATTGTATCTTTCAATAACAAACTGAATCTCCACCGGCACACAAAGGTATGCATTTTACTAACTGGCTTTTTGTATTCGAAGAGAAACAAGCTGGCATATATATCCAGATGCCTTAGAAGAGACTGATACGTTAAGAAGTTCCATATGACTGGATCTCAGTCATGTAGTAGACCATGTAGTAGAATATTATGGGAAACAGTTAGACTCCTAGATTAATCTTAGATTTTTATCTGAGGGCAATTTTTAAGATGCAAAAGAAAACACAAACCTGTGTTATGCAGAATCATTCCATGAATAGAGCAGTGGTTCTCAACCAGTGGGTTGCTACCCCTTTGGTGGTGTTGAACTGTCCTTTCCCAGGGAATACATATCAGATATCCTGCATATCTGATATTTACATTATGGTCCATAACAGTATCAAACTTACAGTTATAAAGTACCAATAGAATAATTTTTATGATTGGGGGTCACCACAACATGAGAAACTGTATTAAAAGGTCACAGCATTAGGAAGGCTGAGAACCATGGATCTAGTGGACCATGGATAAAAGGATATAGTTTTCTTTTAAAATCAGACAGTCTCTTCAGCACATAGACAAAGGGTCTTGTATCTATTCCTTACTTCAAGCACCTAATATTCAGAAGGTACTAAATTGTCTTGCTTAGTGGAGATAAGTGTTGCAATGCATCAGGCAGATGGCCAAGTAACTTAATACAGAGCATCATGATTCAAGCTAGGATGCTGGCACAAATTTTGCTGACAGCATCTGTGGGAAACACTCATATATCTGAATATAGACACAACACAGTGGACTTAAGGGTAAGCAAAGACAACTACAGGTTCACAGGAGGTGAAATGCAAAGGTATTCTGAGGTCACCTTTCACAAATCACTGTTTGAAACTGTTTTAAGCCGGCCGCCATGTTCATCTATGTGTCAGGCTCTCAACCAATACAGCTTGTTTCTAGTAAAGAAAACACATCTCCATTCAAAGTCTGGCTTCGTTTGTGACTTCTTTTTAGTGGACACTGTCACATTCACATGTTAAAATTTAAAATGCTGCTGTTTTGCAGCTCTCCCTATATAATGCTTGATAGTATGAAATCCACGGTACTTGGTTCTTCTACAGAGAGTGAAGACATGCCCACCGCCAGAGTTTTTATGACCATTTAATGCAGAACTACATGACACCTTGTTGGGAGACTTAATTGAACAACCAACAAAAACTAAATGTTGTAACCTCAACAATGCAGTGATACAACTGTGCTGTGAGCTGGCATACTATTTTCACAATGGCTAAGACTTAAGTGGTAGACATCTTGAAGACATAAAGAATGGGAGTGATTTCAGAGAATCCAACTGTGATTCACATTTTTCTTTAGAACAAAAAAAAAATCATAGTCAATGAATTTTTTCTTTTTTTAAAACAAATTTTATTAATACTTCAAGACTTTGAATGCTGTTACAGTAACTTACTGTGGATAAAGAGGCATGAATGGACGTCTTTTGACATTTTGCCTTTTCCCATTCTGCTCTTGTCACCAGCATTGTCATCTTGGAGAGTATCTGTCCCTTCATATTTGATGGAGAAGTTGGGTTATATCTATTCTCTACAATCCCTCGATCTAAGTTCCTCCTTGATATCAAAAATATCTTGTATTACTTTTTAAAATTCAGGAATGAAACACAGAAGCAGTATAGTCTGTATGTATGCTTGTTTGTGAAAGTCAATATAATACCTTACCCATTCTGCAGGGATACCTTGTGCCATGCAACTTCGAAGAGAAAGAAAACAACTTACAACTAAATAATATACACCTTGTGGCATGAGCTTCAGTGTAGTCATACTAGAAAATATAATGAATCAGCTAGATACTTTATTTTATTTTATTTATTGGATATATTCTATATTTACATTTCATTTCCCTTTTTCTGGTTCCCCATCCCCCGAAGGTCTCACATGCCCTTTTCCCTCCCCCTGTTCCCCCATCCACCCCTTCCCCCTTCCCTGTTCTGGTATTCCCCTACACTGATGCTTTGATCTTTTCCAGCACCAGTGTCCACTCCTTCCTTATTGTCGGATATCATTTGATATGTGGATTGTGTCTTTGGTGTCCCAAGATTCTAGGCTAATATCCACTTATCAGTGAGTACATACCATGGGTATTCTTTTGAGACTGGGTTACCTCACTTAGTATGATGTTCTCCAGCTCCATCCATTTCTCTAAGAATTTCATGAATTCATTGTTTTTAATAGCTAAATAGTACTCCATTGTGTATATATACCACATTTTTTTTTATCCATTCCTCTGTTGAGGGACATCTGGGTTTTTTCCAGCTTCTGGCTATTATAAATAAGGCTGCTATGAACATAGTGGAGCATGTATCCTTATTGCATGCTGGGGAATCTTCTGGGTGTATTCCCAGGAGTGTCATGGCTGAGTCCTCTGGACAAATCAGCAACCAACAAATTGGGAAAAGATCTTCACCAAGCCCACATCCGACAGAGGGATAATATCCAATGTATACAAAGAACTCAAGAAGTTAGACCCCAGAAAACCAAATAAACCTATCCAAAAATGGGGCACAGAGCTAAACAAAGACTTTTCACCTGAAGAAATTCGGATGGCTGAAAAACACCTTAAAAATGTTCAACATCATTAGTCATTAGGGAAATGCAAATCAAAACAACCCTGAGATTTCACCTCACACCAGTCAGAATGGCTAAGATTAAAAACTCAGGAGACATCAGGTGTTGGAGAGGATGTGGAGAAAGAGGAACACTCCTCCACTGCTGGTGGGACTGCAAGCTGGTACAACCACTCTGGAAATCAGTCTGGCGGTTCCTCAGAAAACTGGACAGCTGATGCTTTTAACTGAGTGCACAAGCAGGTGGTTTAGCTGCCACTTCACATAGGAAATTCAAAATGACAGACAAGTCTGAGTGTGGATATTTCAGATAAAGAGTTGTGGTGAGTGAAAACGAGTCAGGTTGGTTTACAGATGACAAAGGGAGGGAAGCAAACACAGTCAGTATGTATGCATTTCTTTGACAGCTTTATTTATGGTGTTGTAAAACGTTTATCTTGATCTTTTTGGCTTTATTACTTCATTTGGGAAGAAATAAAATGTTGGCAGAGTGAGCACATTGGCATGAGGTGTGATGGGGGAAGATATGAGACATGAGACTCTAAGTGTGAGGGGGATGTAGTATGGCCAGGAGACATCTCCAGCACCCAGGGAGCTAAGGTGCAGTTCAGTTTCCTGTAGCTGGGCTCGGACAGGACGTTTAACTCAGAGAAAGGGGGTAGGGGAAAGACTGGGTTGATTGACCATGGAGACCAAGCGAGGCTGGAGCAAAGCAAGGGCGTGAAGAAAGAAATGGTAATTAAACTACAATGGACAGAGGACTGCAGCATATTTAGATCTCATAGCACAGATGACTCAAGTGGTGTTTACGAAGAAGAAATTCTAGAGGTTTCATGCTAATGGCAACCACCCAATGATCCAAAAACTTTTCTTCCTAAGTTCTGGTTTCTTACTGTAACATTCCCAGGGGGTTCTTCTACTCCCTTACGGCCAACTCAGGATTGCATGTAGTCAATTATGAAAGCCAACCCAGAAAATTTTTGCCCAGTGATTAAAATATTAGAAAATGTCAAACTTATGGTTTCTATGAACTTTGCTACATTTGTATTCTGTCTGATTTTTTTGTCTTTTGGTCCAAGAATTTTCTGTCTCAGAATCCTACAAGTCAATTTTTTTTTTGCTTCTGTTATTATATTTACAAAAAAAGTGACAATTGTAAAAGTACTTTTTTTACAATTGTTCTGAATTAATTGTCATCTCTGAGGCTTATTGCCTCTGTCTGCTAACCTAGGCCTGCTCCTATAAGCTACCCTTATACAATCCAATCTGGACTAGAATGTTTTCAGCCTCCGAGACTTATCTTCTTTCTAGTTCTTTCATCTTTTCTATTTCTTTCCAAACTCTGGAAGGCTCATTCAACTCAGCTGTTCTGCCTCAAACTCCTCTTCAAGCTGATTGAATCTAATTGGCTCCTCTCGGCTTCTGACTGAATTGCTCTGCTTGGCCTCATACTAACTTTTGCACTATGTTCTAATCTTCTGGCTCCTTCTCATTCTCTGGTTCATTCTGTGTTCACCTTTGTCTACCTTGTTCTCTCTTCATCCCGTCTCTGTACAACTCTTCCAATAAAACTGCCTCTGTTTCTCCTCTGCACAGCTCTCATAAGTAGCTTCCCTTTCCTCTGTCTTCTCCTGAGAGCTGGGCATATCCTACTCTGCCAAATCGTTTTCTGATTTGTCATTTTAGCACCCAATTAGACATCAACTTCAAACATGGCTGATTTCTTTTACAACTAACTTTACTCTCATTGTTTTGGATTAAAGATGTGTGCTAAGACTGAGCTAGCCTTTAGCTAGAAACAACTTTTTTCCATTAAATAATACAATCTCAGGATTCACAATGTGATCAAATATCCTTCAGCAGACAACCACAGGAGAACTTGAGTCTCTGCCTTGAGTGTTCTGTGGTTCTGGGAGACCTGTGCTGACAGAGAGCAGAAAGAGCAGTGAGTGCATCCTGAGTTTCCCATGCCTAGCCCTTTAGGCTGCTTACCTCAGCGGGTGATATAGGCAGAGCTTGCCACCCAAACTTCCTTTGACACTAGTCACGCACAGCCGCACTCACACTTGGCCTTGGCGGAAGAATAAAGTCTACAGACCTATCCTTTAAGGGCCGCAGCCAAGTTGACCTGCTTCCCTCATGCCCCACTGACCTAAAATCCCACAGGTCTTGAGTGCTGTCATATGATCTCCTTCAATAACAGTCACTCAGGAGGGAGATTAAGTTGCACAGCAGGAAAGCACTTCCACTTCACTGAGCTGAGCCCTGAACCGCAATGCAAAGGTGCTTTCAGGGCAAACAAAGGTGGTTCTGGGAAAGAAAAATCTGCTAATTCGCAGCATCCTCTAGCCATAAGCCTTGAAACAGGAACAGACATTCTCTATGATCTTGTAAATAACCTTGGATAGCTGCTTGGGTCCAGGCAACTCGACTCCACTCAACCTCCAGGACAGTCCAGTCAGTTCTGGCTCTCTGCATTCTTCCCATAGGCTGCAGGCTCTAGAATCCAACTTTGGCCTCAATTTTCCATCTTTCATCTACCAAAGGAATCTTACTGAAAAGGAAAGGAATTTGTGTGTGTGTGTTGCTTATATGATAAATTATTTTTTGTTGAGCCTACTTTTTTGACTCTTGCTTGACACGATAAAGTCACATATTAAATGATAAAAGCATCGTCTTCAGAACTTAGGAAAGGGAAGGGAAGGGAAGGGTCCAGTGGTAGCCTCACCCTCCACACAGCACCTGTGGACAAAGGAGGCAGCACCAGGAAGGGCCCTGTTCCTCTACAAGCTCTCTTAGTGAGTTAGATCTAAAATGACCCTGTCATTAGGTCTCCTTTGATGATTAAAGCCTTCCCACACAGCTATTCACCAAAAACTCATTCTGGGGCCACCACAGGCCAGTAGTCACACATGCCCATTGTTGCAACAGCCAGGGTTTGAATTTCTTGTTGGTTAGAATAAAAAAAAAAATCAAAAGCAAAACAAATCCAGTTATGTTTATTTTAACAAAAAGCAGACCTCGGTCTTTCTGGATGTATTGTGCCTGGAAAGGGATCAAGTGATTATTTTAAAACTATCAACCCTCTCTCCCTTTTTTGGACTTGGGATAAAAAAAGCATATTTCTGTCTTTATTATACACATTTGTCATTCTGGAGGATACTCACTTTAGACAGTTGACTTTATTGCTGATGGCTGTTTGCCCTTGGAGGAGAAGTACTCTAAGGATTTGAACTTGTACAGTGCTGTGTTCTGACAGGGCCTTTCCTTCTTGCCATCTCTCCTTTTATCTCTCATTTTTGTTTTCTTCCTCCCTTTTCCTTCCCCTTCTTTTCTTTCATTTTCCCCTTCCTCCTCCCTCTCTTCCTATTTTCCTCTCTCCCTCCCCCTTTTTTCCTTCCCTCCTTCCTTCCTTTGATCTTTCCTAACCTCCTCCTCTTCTTCCTCTTACAGTTTATCTATATCCTATATCTTACAGGCAAAAGTAAGACTCTATGTAGGGTAGTGATGGCGTTGAGTTTAGGAAATCATTGCTAGCATTATGGTTGCGAGTTGAATTTTCCAGTACTGGATTTAGTCATCAGTGAGCAGTTTTGAGTCTTCTTATCAACAAGGCAACATTCTGTTTGCATTCTGAACTTTGAGACTTACTCTCATGAATTCACCTTGTACTCAGAGGATGAAACCACATTCTAGACCAGACTGTGGGAATGCAAAAGTGAGCCCATGACCCCTACCAGAGAAGTTATTTTTTTTAGAATAGAAAACAAAATAAACTTAATTGTTGGACATAATCCTGTGGTCATCAGTCCCATAGTAGGGTCAGACCCAAGGCCCCTAGTGTTCTGGCTGGACTACACCCCCACAGTCGCCTGGCTACAGCCTGGTTTGCCCTGCCCCACAGTTACCTGGCAACAGCCAAGTAGCCCTGCCCACTATAAACAGGGATGCTTGACCTTCTCCTCGCTCTCTTGCCCTCTCTCTTGTCCTTCTCTCTTGCCCTCTTCTCTTCTCTTCTCTTCTCTTCTCTTCTCTTCTCTTCTCTTCTCTTCTCTTCTCTTCTCTTCTCTTCTCTCTCTCCTCTCCTCTCCTCTCCTCTCCTCTCCTCTCCTCTCCTCTCCTCTCTTCTCTTCTCTTCTCTTCTCTTCTCTTCTCTTCTCTCTCTCCCTCTCTCTTCTCTTTCTCTATTCTCTTCTCTTCTCTCTTCTCCCTCTTTCCACTTGGTTATGGCAGGCTTTTACCTTTCTACTTTTACTTTATATATATATATATATATATATATATATATATATATATATAAAGTGAAATATATATATATATACACTCTCCCTCTTTCACTTTATTTGTCTACAACAAAGCTTTAAAATCACAGGCTGCCACTTCTTATCTAAACCCGCCATGTTAGAGCAATGGAACAGTCCTCTCATTGTTCTCAGCTGACAGAAAGGACCAAGGACTCACACCCCCCAGCCGGGTCTCTCTCGACAGGGGTGTATCAGAATGGCCCAACACATAATAAGCACTTTAAGTTGAGCTTCGATAAATTGTCACAAGGATATTAAAGCATGTGGAGAAATATATCGTTAACTGAGGACCACACAGGTATGAGTTGGCTCAGGATGTGAACATATAGCATGTCATGAAGCAGGCTTTGGAGTTCTGAGGAAGTACATGGAAACAAGGCTAGTGAGGGCTACTGGGGGCAATCACAGACTGATTTTGTTTTGAAGGCTGCACGGTTGACAATGTGTCCCACGGTTATGACACATGAGGTCATTTCATACACTGGAAAGCCAGTGGGAAAGACTAAAGAGTGTCACAGACACTGTTGACAGTCTGTCAAGACTTCTCCCTTTGTCTTGACTGATTATCTAAACATAACGTAATAGAAATCTGTTTTAATTAAATAATTGGCCTGAAAAGCAGGATTTTAAAAGGGCCTTACCGAAGGAATTGTGTACTAATAGTTAACACAAAAGAGATGGCATAACATACCAACAGATAAAAATCACTGGGGCAATCAGGTACAAGTATATATAAAGAAAAACAAATTAAACTGCTCTAAATTTGTGGTAGCTGGTCCAAACTTCCCATTCAGAATAGTGACGCTAATTCATCCTGCTGAAGCATTGATGTCAGCAGTCCACAGCTGACTGTGTCTTCAGGAATTGCCCTTGGCCTACAAAAGCTGCTTTTCTTGAGGCTCCACCCTCTTCCGGAGACAGTGCATACCCCCCCAAATAGCTGCCGTAAGGGTCTAAGTTCCAGGAATTTGAGACAACTTGGGATGGCTCTCCCAGAGTCAGCGCTCCTGTTGGCGTCTTCCGTGGCCTCCTCTGGGTGTGCTTCCTCCAGTTTCAGCCTTCCTCTGTTCCCACCTTCTGGTCCCAGTGCTTTTTAGCTGCTGCTCCCACGCCCACTTTCCAATAAGCACTAAGCATGGAGACTACAAGCTCAAAGACCGTTTCTCCAGGAGGTCCACGTAAAACCATCTTAAATCACACCAGGCCTCAACAAGACCTCCAGATGGAGACCACTAAAGCACAGAGCGATGGAATACTCTGTACAAGGTTTCACAGATGGGTGGTGACAGCTGACTGGGACTTAAACCTCGGGCTTAAAACAAATTTAGAGCCGTTCAATTCGGTTTCCGTCCACAGAGTTGTACATGATCGTCCCAGCACTCTCCTCCGGTGGCATCCAATGCTGCCTCTTTTGCATTCAGTTCGGCTTCGCAGTGCCCACCCTTAGCCACTAATGGCGAAGAAAACAAATCAACCGCAGCTGCATGGATGTCCCAGGCGAATCACGCAAACATACCCCAGAGTGAACAAACCCAGGCCCAGCAGGGCAAACATTGCTGCCCCAGTTACATGGAGCACCAAGCCAGACCAAATGAGTTCTGTTGTTTAGGAATGCACACATAAAAGGCAAAGATGTAAAGAAAGACAGGAAATGATTACTAAAAAAGGTCATGTCTACCAGATGGCTGGGATGGGAGTGGGTCGTTGAGACTCCGGCAATGTGTTACTTCTTACTTAGCCTGGCGGTGTTTGCACATCAGTTTGTGGTTATACTAAAGTTTACAAACACAGTTTTTGCTTTTTATGTGAATGGAATGGAAGCTCATAATTTAAAACAAAAGCAGAAAAAAATGAATCTGTGGCAGGAGAGCCTCAGGAGGGTCCGGCAATGCCAGACCAACAACGTTAAGTCTTTCTTTCTCTCCTCTGCAACCACTCTCCACGGTAGTTTGCTTTGGAAATCTTCCCAAATTGCCTAGCTTTGAAAAGGTAGCTCTGTTGTGCACATGAGCCTAAGGTTGCCTCTGCTCTTTCTCACTATGGGGGGGGGTGAAGACCAGGCTCTGAAAGACCCCTCCTCCTCCGAGCTTCCTGGCCCACCTCAAGCGGCCAGTGCCACTTTCTGTCCTCCTGCAGCGAGGCAGCTCAGCGTCAACATTCGGAAGCAAGCTCCATCCATCCAAGCACCCGCTTCTGAAGAGCTTTCTTTTTCCTTTTAGGATTAACTTCATAAAACTTGAGGGGGCGGGAGGGGCAGGCATGTTTTAACACAATAATACCGTCAGTCTAGGTAGACAGTCTGGTTACGGTGCAGGCAACCAGTTCCCAGCAGCTCGGCTCCTTGGCTTTCATCGTCTACACGTGACTTGGCCAGAAGAGAGTTAGAAATAAAGAACAGATAAGAATTTCTGTGTCTGCAGAAAGCAGAAGGAGGAACTGTTTGTGGGGGAGGAAAGAGAGGAAAGAGACCGAAAGGTAGAAGGAAGAGAACAATAGGGGGAGGTGGGCAAGTAAGAAAAAATAGAGATATATATATGAGAAATCTCCTACTGAAACTCAGTTCCTTGTATGCGAACCAAAATGATAATGAAAATTAGAGGCTGAGAAATGGTGGAGAACACATTTTGTCCTGGCAGGAGACCCACATTCAGCCCCCAGTACTCACACTGGGTTTCCAGAGGGTCATTTGAATCAGTTCCTTCTATCAGGGGGCTCATCATACGATATAGAAGGCCAAATGGTAACAATATAGAAAATGAGGCATGGCCCGGAAAAATGAAGACTCATTACCATGTTTTGTCTTGGTTCTTTGATAGATAAAAATCTTAGCCACGAGGGTAAGTCATGATGTGATGGTCCAGAAACCTACCCCACCCTGTGCATTAACACATTTCGGCTGATTGGTTTTATCAAATACTTTTTGCCTTACTAATGCAAAAAAATGAGCTTGTATTTCTTCACTGAAAAAATTCCCAAGGTATTGGTTATTTCAAGAGCAGGAAATTCTTTTCTCAGCTTACACTACCATGCAAGAGGCATCCGATTGCTCATGAACTAACAGGCTAAGAGCTCTGGTCACTTCCTGGTGGTCCACTTCCACAGAGCAGGAGAAGGCACCGGTTACTGTTCATTGTGTCTCTTGGGATATGGTCCCGAAGGTCCGAGCTTTGCATTGGGTTAACGGGAACTGACGCTGAACGGAGTAGAGAGAAAGACCATCGCAGTCTGAGGCTGTGGTCTCAGGTGACTTGCAGAGGTCGCCATGCCCAACCAAGGCTTAGCCGCACTTCCCTCTCCCATGCTCGGACTCAGGAAATGCTGCTTCGTGGGTTGCAGCTACTTGTCAGGCTATGACTCAACAAACTGAAATATTTGCTAAGTGAGTTTGGGTTGCACAATGCAGGCTGCTCACGCGCAGCACACACAAGGCTGAACACAATCACGGGTGGGTCAGCTCTGCTGTTGTCGGGCAGCTAAGAGGAGCAGAGGTGGGGCAAGAGGACAAACCATCTGACCTTGGCTGCAGAGGTCAACAGGACGCCACCAGGATACCGGTCTCGCTCTTTCCCTTCTCTGGAAAGTCAGGGCCGTGTTCGGTCAGTGCAAATGCAACACACGGGAAATGACCCTTGAGACTACTTCTTGGTGCCAAACATTTCCTGGTTTCCTTTGTGACGAACACATGGGTAGTGTTAATTTGTGTCGTAGTCTAGCTTCTAAAAATCGTGTGAACCAGTACCAATGGGAATTCATTTCACAGAAAGACCAAGGTCTGAGACATGAGGCAGGAAGTCAGGACTACAGCCAGGGTGAGGACGCCAGGCACTGTCAGTGATGTTCTGTTAGTCTTGTGCATCCTCCGACTCTAGTGACCAGATTTCATCCAAGGATCATTTAATCCTGAGAATAAAGTGTCTGTTACTTAAGGGCTGGTCCAATTTTCTTTAGCCAAGCTTCCATTAAGAAAGAACTAAAACAAACAAACAAACAAAACAAAAAACCTTTGCCTTTCAACCAATAAAAACCCTAAAGTGAGAAGGTGGTAGCCATTCATACTTTAGAAATAAGTTTCATTAAAATAAAACATCCATAGAAAAGTATTTTGCAAGAGGATGTCCTACAGGGTCCCACATCTGGCCACCAGGTACCTTGAGTTCCATAGCTGCGCTGTATGAATCCGTGGGGTGGAGTGGTTAGCTGCTACCACTTGCGTCGTTCTTGGCTGGGCAGCTCCATTTTCCCAGTTAACGTTAGTCAGACCATTTTCCCCACCAGGATGCTTCTTGGCAGATAGTTATTGTCCAGAGATTGTTTTGACTGGACTCTTTGAATACAAGCCATGGTGTAAGAAATGAGGTCTGAAAGATCTAGAATTTACTCCCCACGAAACTGGCCATTCCTTTCTGAATGTCCTGGATTGGTGTAGCATTCACTTTTCAAAAAGCAGTTCACAGTGACTGGCTTGGAGACTGCTTTTACTGCTCCCACGTCATTTTTGCTGGATGCACCAAGCCTTAATCCGTGGTCAAAGTCTGCATGCTGTGACACTGGGGCTATTACATGATCCTGAGTGAGAAAGGAAACCTCTTTCCAACCAGACAACACCTAAAACCAATCAACTCTCTCTTCATTCAACTCTTTTCATTTTCCAATGGGAAATGGGAGACTTTGAGCTTATTCATGCATAATATATTGTTGGGGCTGGTTAAGCCCTTAATTTCCACTTTGGGCCACTCTTAACTGTACCTGATTTATTATTGTTATATTAACATTATTAACATGTATTCAGTTCTAAAATATAGTTGATGATTCTTTTGTAGCTTACTACATATTGTTAGATATGAATTTAAATACTGGGGTTTCCCATAGAATCTGTGCTTTCCTAGAATTAAATTTTTAGTTGCAGATCAGATTGCAAGAAAAATGAGCTGCCTTATGGTGAAGACTTCCAGTTGTCTCACGAAACAATGAGATAATTTTCTCAGGGGTGATGCGCCACTTGCTGATCAAAAATGTGGTGAGTGTAATTTCCTTTGTCATCCGTAGCATTCCTTACGTAAAACCCTCAAGGATTATGTGCACTTGGGGCCGGGCATTCCAGTTTTCCGGTGTGGTCACAACTATCATGGCAGAGACTGGGTTGGGCTGGATGAGACAGGATAGAAAAGCAGTCTTTGGGAAAACAGTACTCTAAAGCCAACGTGGAAAGTTACTTAAAAATCAGTACTAAAAACTTCACAAACTTTTTACCTTAGTTTTTTTCCCTTTGGAATTACAGGAAATTAGAGTTTTATATAAAAATGTTTATTAAAGTCATTATATAGAAAAAAAAAAGGAGTTTGGGGAATCAGGGAAGACATTCCAATGGCTGAGGAGCCTGAAGGTGATTTTATTGTAGAGATGATAACTCCATGCCTCTGACAAAACAGCCTGCAAAAGCTCCACTTTGATTGCTTTTATGTTTAGTATTTTTTTTTAAAGCACCATTATGTTATCTAGATTTTAGGGTAGGATACTGGTGGCATTCTGTTTTTTTTTTTTTTTTTTTTTTTTTTTTTTTTTTTTAAGGAAGATATAACTTATGCCACGATGTGTAGCAAGATGTGTAAATTCTTTCTGATAGCACATTTTACCCTTAATAATGGCTTGATGTGTCTTAGAGAAATAGTGACCTAGAGAAGACGGATTCTTAAAGAGAAGTTATTCGCACGTTTCAAATGTGCAGTGCTGGCTGTTTTCCAGGACTCAGATTCAGTAGTGGATTCTTCACAGTGCCGATAAGAGATAATGGGAGACAGATAGCTCTTGGCCCATTATTCTTAGCAATTTAGACCGATGGGCGGACCCTGGCAGGGTGGAGTTTGTGTGAAATCACAGCCAGTCTCCTACTCATGCTAAATAGACTGTCTCTATTTAAACAGTTCCTCTCGAACATCTCCTATGTGACACTTCTTCTTGTCAACACCTGGGACTCACCGGTAAATAAAACAGACAGCATCCCTCCTTCCAAAAAGCTACAATTTAACAATTGTATATGTAGGTATATGTTGACAGTCTTCAGAGGGCTTGCCTCCTGTGATGCTGAACAGTACTCAAGATAAGCAAGGTGCCCTCAGCAAAGGGCTTGGTGCCAGAACTAGGAGGAGACTCACTAAGAAAAGAGAGGACTGGGGCAGGAGAGAACAAGAGACTTTCTTCTGCAAATTAACAATTTAATAATTCCTCTTGAAATGCTCGTTTCCTTTTCTATGTGATCATAAAGAATTGCATTTGGGAAGCTGGTTCTAGAAGAACTGTGTAAGAAGAATGCTACTTGCTTTGCCTAGGGTGTTCCACTTGGGGCATTTACAAGGGAGTCAGTCAGCCAGACTTCTTTTAGGATAACCATACTTTACTGTGGTTTTTTATCCATCCTTTGAGGATATTCTCCTCTGCGTCTGGGTCCTATGACTTATCAGTGCTCGTTGCACAGTGAACTTGCGGGTCTAGAGTTGAACTATGTATCTTTTCCATTCAGCAACATTCAGAAACAATGATGCAAACCTCAAGTAGTTACTTTCATCATCAATTTTAGTCAAACTTTTCCAAAGAGTGCATAATGTGGTGCAACTCTGCAGGACCTGAAGTATGCTCCCTATGCCATCTGTTCCTTAACCACGCTGCCGGCGACAAACTCTCAGGACTCTGGTTTCCAGCAAAATAAGTGCAAACGGTGCAAAGCATCGGACTGATGTGCCTTGTAGATCCCCACAGCATCTGGATTGTTGGATTCTGAGACTGCAATAGAGCAAAGATTGCAAAGGGGCGAGTATCCAAGTATGCGTGGAAGACTTGCTTTGGGAGAGGCACCATGCTGCCTTTTGGTGAATCATTATTAATGTAACTTCACACTGCTGCTGAAGGAAGAGAGTCTTAGACATACTTTATAGAAGATAGATTGGACCCCAGAGGTATTGCCACAGAGATCCATAGGGATTTGGAGTCCAGTCATATCATAAGCTACCAGAGACTGCGCCACCAGGAGAGATTTTAAAACTACAAAAATACACAGAAAATAAACATCTTATTTCTCCCCCTTCCTCTTTTTCTTCTTCTTCTTCCTCCTCCTTTTCTTTTCTTCTTCTTCTTCTTCTTCTTCTTCTTCTTCTTCTTCTTCTTCTCCTCCTCCTCCTCCTCCTCCTCCTCCTCCTCCTCCTCCTCCTCCTCCTCCTCCTTCTTCTTCTTCTTCTTCTACTTCTTCGAAAGCAAGGTTTTTTTGGCTTCAAATCTTTTTGAAAACAAAAAACTAACTAACGTATTTTCAAGGATCATTGGTGCTCTTCAAAAAGGGGAAACTGTAATAGAAAGCTGTAGTGGAGATGTGAGGATTTGTTTTGAAACAATGTATTTATGTAAAATACTGTTTAGCAAAAAAGACTATTTATTTATTTACTTATTGATTGCTTGATTGTAATATTGGTTGATTGAACCCAGAGCTTCTACACACTAGTCATGAATTAACTCCTCAGCCTGACTGGCAACCTTTCTTTTTGTTGTCTTGCTATACAACCCAGCCTAATCTTGAAGTTGAGGCAATCCTCCTGCCTCAGCCTCCTGAGTGGCAAGTATGTGCTACTATGCCCAGCTGCAGGGCTCCATTTATTCACAAAGGAGACTAACTTCTCCAACTCTCATAATGTTAACTATGGATATTAATATTGGGCCAGGGTTTTCCAATGGTCTCAGTCTTTCCCGCTCTGGGCTAAATCTGGAGGGCTAGCATTTCCTCACTTAGAGAAGAAAAAGAAACTGAAAAAAATCACAGAGGGACAGTTTCAGACCTGAGAAGGCTGCCTCCACAGATGGATGGCCCTCTGGGTTCTCGGCTAAGAGTCAAGACAGTCACGGTGGAATGTATTCACCAAATATCTGATGAAAACCTTGGAGAGGCAAGGCAAGACTTCACCAGGTCATATCCTTCCTGATAAGATCTGACTCAGTTGTTCCGACATTTGCATCTTCACCTTAGGTGAATAATCCTGAGTCCGGCAGTAGAGGGAAGCACATTTTGTCTTCCTGCCAGGACACTGATGCCGTTGGCGTCACTATGGAAAGGGAAATGAGTTCTCTGACTACATTTGAGGAACAAGCTTGCCAGACTACCAAGAATTCTTGAGTTCTAGCTGTGATCTGTGCGCTGACTCATTGTGTCATCCTGGGCGGGATGCGCTCCCAAGTGGGAAGATGAACACTTTGAAGCTTTTGAAAACTTTTAAAGAACTTTCTTATTTTGTTGTTTTGATCTGGGGGTAGCATGTATGGGGACACACACACACACACACACACACACCCAACTGAATTATAAAAACTTTCACTTCTTAACTTAGTTTTCTTTATTCATGGTCACAATGAAAGTTCCTGATTATTATGAATTGCCCACCTTAACTTATATCAACTTAATTCTGTTTTTTTAAAGACATGGTTTTCCTGTGTAACAGCCAATCCTGGCTGTTCTAGATCTCACTTTGTAGACCAGGGTGGCTTTGAACTCACAGAGATCCACCTACCTCTGTCTCCTGAGTGCTGGGAGTAAAGGAAGGAGCCACCATGCTTGGCACTTAATTGTTTGTAGAGCTGTTTTTTTTTAAGTATATTATGAGGTAGGTGTGAACAGTTACTCCACAGACTGACAAAGATGTGGGAAGGGAAGCCTTTGCCCAGGTCTGCCCTGAAGGCAAGGTTTGAAAAATGAGATAGCTGTCAGCCCAGGGATACCTGACCTAAGTGTTTGTTATGCTGCGGCTTTCAAGCAGGGAGTCAAAGATGCAAATGAAATGGTCCGACAGTTCTGGGGAACCATGTGTGCAGCAGAAGAATGTGTCAGGAGAGTAGGAACTTGGGTCATGAAAATAAGGACAGATGGCCTGTTTTCCATCATTCTTGCTTTATCCATAATCAGGATCAGCCCAGACCATCAGACACTTAAAATGCAGAGTGAGCTACTCTGAGGGAATTTTGTCTGTGCCAAACACTGCTTATTAGGATAAAGTACACTGTGCTGGCTTCTTAAGGGAGATGTGTTACTTAGTCTAAGAGCTGAGCCTGCAAGGTTACCAATGCCCTCCTACTGGAGCCCGTTTCATGGTTGTGAGGTCACTTTTGTTTATATTAATCTATTGTTTGTTTGTTTGTTTATTGTGAATGTGTGGGGGTCGGGATTCATGCAAGCCACAGTGACCTTGTGAAGGTCAGAGGACAACTTGCAGGAGTGATTCCTATCCTAATATCTGATTCCTGGGGATTGTGCTTAGATCATCAGGTTTGGAAGCAAGAGCCTTTTCTGCTAAATTATCTTACTGGAAGCAAGAGCCTTTTCTGCTGAATTATCTTACAGAGTTTGGAGATAAAATAAGATATATGGTTCTAAAGAAAATGTTGACTTTGGCAGACAGGCACAAAGTCCTGGATTTGACCCTGGTTTTGTTCTTCAGCCATTAGCCCCTTCATTAAACAAAACAAAACAAAACAAAACAAAACAAAACAAACAAAAGCAAAAGCAGGCATAATGGTGTAGGCCTTTGGAACCAGGTTTATAAATTTGAGGGTCACATAGAGTTTGAGTACTCATGACTCTATCTTTGAAAATACATATCCTTCCAAACCATCACAAAGCACACAGACTTCAGAGAGGGAGGAAAACTTTAAAAAGGAACTAAAGCCCTCTAGCTGTTTGTCAACTTTTACAGTTAGAGCCATGATGTCGAAAGGAGAAGTCGTCACTTTTTGCACTTTCTAGGACAGAATCCTGGCAGGACAGTTGACACATAGAATTCAAAATGCTCATGTCTTCATAAGCAGAACCAACTTCTAAATCATCGCGACAAATGCTGCCTCACGATGGTACCCAATAGCGTGCGAGAGAAGAGGATGTTGTTTTCATGCCCGGCTGTCTCTTCTGTCGCAACTTCCTGAAGAATTACCAGTATTCATACTTACAAATAAGTAAAATGACAGGGTTCATTGCTACTCTGAACCTATGCTAAGCTGACTTAGGAATAATTCTCTGGGGGCATCTTGGGGACAAGCCAGAAGCCTAGTGCAATGGAAATTCCCAGAAGTCAGTGAGAGTGACTCGAGTCCTCGCAATAGAGGATGCAGAACCTGAACTGGCCATCTACTGTAACTAGGCAACACTTGCAGTGGCGGAACTGGGAAACTCACCCAGCCGTGAAACCTTTGACCTACAATTTGTCCTTTCTACAAGATGTGTTGGGGTAAAGGTGAACTGAAATTGTGAGAATGGCCAACCAATGACTGGTCTAGCTTGAGACTCATCCATGAGAAGGAGACCACCTCTCACACTGTCTGGGTCCTGGAGGGCCAGGACCCAGAAGCTAGATAGCCCAGAGACCTAGCATAGAACCAAACATGACTGGCACAAAAAAGTTAATAAAATGGTTCTTAGTGATATTCTGCTGTGCTCAAACAGCGGTGCCTAGTCCAGTTGCCCTCAGAGAGGTGACACCCAACCACTGACCGAAACAGATGCAGAGAACCACAGGCCAACATTAGGCGGAACTTGGGGAATCCTGCTGAAGAAGGGGAGGAAGGATTGTAGGAGCCATAGGGGTCAAGGACACCACAAGAAAACCCATAGAATCAACTAACCTGGCCTCATGGAGACGAAACTGATGAACCAGGGAGCCTGCGTGGGACTGGCCAAGGCCTTCTGCATAACAGTTATATAATTTGCTCTTCATGTGGGACTCCTAACAGTGGAAGCAGGGGCTGTCTCTGACTCTTTTGCAAGCTTTTAGGACCCTTTTCCTCACACTCGGTTGTCTTGTCCAGCCTTAAAACCAGGGGAAGCGTCTACTTGTATTGCAGCTTAGTTTACCATGTTTGGTTGCTTCCCTGGGAGGCTCGCCTTTTATGAATAGAAATGGAGGATGAAAGGTTGGGTGAGTGCAGAGGGGAGGTGTGGGAGAGGGACTGGGAGGAGAGGAGGGAGGAGAAATTGTGATTGGAGCATTAATAATAATAATAATAATAACAACAATAATATAAAACATTTAAAAAATAGCTAAATAAATGATACTAACTAATTATAATTTACCAAATGCCTACTCTCTACTGCTCAGACCACATACATATCCACACACACTTACTGTATAAGTCCCTCCTTCATCACTGAACCTTTCCACACAAGAATCCAGAGGCTCCGTAATTAAAAGAATAAATACTGAAGGTTGCTCTGCTGATGAATGTCTCATATTCAGAGTTGAAAGCCAGAATGATCTAATCATCCAGTGTACACTCTTGTTGCATGCCCAAAGACACACCGGACCACAGTTTTATTTTTTTTTTTAAGTGTGTCTAGTCTCTCACTGCTGAATAAAGTATCATGTGGGTCCTCATTCTGCCCCGGCTCTTAGGGTACTAGGGAGATGAAATGTGGAGATGCTAGGCTATAGGATACCCTGTGTCGCAGCTGTTGGGTGCTGGGCTTGAGAGAAGTGTCAAGACACTGCTCAGGGAATGGGACAACACAACCTAGGATGTGGTAAGCCAAGCTGGAGTTCTCTGATTCCTGGGTATCCAGTCTCCACTGGAAAACCGGGTCAGAGGAGTTAGTAACGAAGTGTCGGGGGTCCATGGGCCTGCAATGAGGAACCCAGGACTGGGGCCTCCCCAACTCCTGGCTATACAGGTGTCGCTGGGTCACAGGATGCTGGGAATGGAGTTGGGGCCCCACAGGCTGAGGACTAAGACAACCAGCTCAGGGCCAGGAGATTGGGAACAATGGCTTAGCTCACTGACAGATAGTCCTTCTGGGAGAGCAGAGGGGTATTCTGAGGGAGGCTTAGACAGTAGTCGAAGGCCCTCTTCATGCTCCCCATGACAGTTCTTGATGAAAGAGACAGTCTTTGGTTCAAAACTGTTTATTGATTGTTCATCGTGGAAAATGGGCACATACCACCTTCTTAGGGTGGACCAGAGATTAAATATCTTTTGCAGGAAGGAATATCCAGGAAGGGAAGCTCATTGGCTAAAACTTAAAGGCCTCTAGAGACCTCATTAGCACAGAGAACTCTGTTCTGGGCTACTGACAAGGGGAGTGTGGTCACGCGTTCTAGACCAGGAGTCTAGTCGAGCGCCCTGCCTTCTCAGGTAGGTGCCTGGGTGCCAGGGCCTCGGACCCACACAACCTTGCCTGGCACAATTCACTGTCCCGCAACTTCTTTTCTTTTCTTTTCTTTTCTTTTCTTTTCTTTTCTTTTCTTTTCTTTTCTTTCTTTCTTTCTTTCTTTTTTTTATAAAGGAGAGGTATAATTGGAGTGCTGTCTCTTATGTTATTTGTAGTAAAAATTTTAGGTGGGGCGGAGTGTAAACATCAAAGTAAAACACAGCACAAGCCAGAGAGGTAATGAGGAGTGGGGTCCAGAAAGATAAGGGGTTATTGAACCGATTCATTGTTCAGTGGATCGCACCGTTTGTGAGGGTATTAACATTGGTTTTACATAGAAATCATGTACGTTTCCCCAAGTTCAGTAGCCATTAGGTTCACGCAAGAGCATTCTTCAGTCATTGGAAGGTCCCAAGTCTGACAGTCTCAGCTCTGATTGTCTGGAAAGTCTTCAGGCAGATGACACCTCTGGACAAAGGCAGCCTTACTGCCCCTGGCAGATGCAAGAAGATGGTGGGTCAGCCTCTCTCTGGCCAGTGCTGTCCTTTTCCCTTTTGTAGAGATAAACCTGTAGAGTAATGACAATAGGTGAGCAGAACTACAGCAGGGGGCTGTCTGTGCAGGGTAGGTAAAGTTAAACATGCAACAGTTTGCTTGGGAGCGCGATGGTGGTCTGTTATCATGGTCCTAGACAAAAGGCAAGGGTGTTTGAGAAATTTAGTCCTGGAAGGAATCCTTTAAGTGGGGAGTTACCTGTGTTGTATTGTATTAAGGAAAGCAGAGGGAAGAGTTGAGAATTTATCTGCTTTGGTTGGCTGAGGAAGAAAATTCCGTGTTAATTGTGTATCTGGGATAGGCAGTAACAGTTGACTGCAGAAGGAAACTGGTTGTCAATTCAGGATTAAATAGTGGATATTAACGTAGTTGGTTTGACCTGTGAGGGTAGATCAAATATGATTTTTGAAGTTTAAAAGAGATTTTAATCAAATTGAAAAATGTTAGGGCAATTTTAGGTCGGAAGGCAGAAGCATTGCTTCAGGTATTCCTGTTAGGGGGAAAAATTCAACATTTACATAAAAAAGCATGGGGGGTCTGGGGTTAAAAGGCATGGACATTATTTTAACTGTTCCATTGTTAGGGAGAAGAACAAGCAGTTAAAGGAAGAAATCTGAAAATTTTGGGGTTAAAGTTTTTAGGTGTGTTTATTCTGAAATCTAAGCAGCAAGATCTTATCTATTGTCCTTGCCTTGGGGGGGGCACTCTTTTTGCCTAGGTGAAGTGGGGGAGGGACCTGCCCTGGGACACTGAGGCTGTGGCTTTTAGTTCTAACGGGGCAGGTCTCTGTCCCCACCCTGACCCTCCCCTGCTTGTTTTTCTTGGCTGGTCTTGCTAGAAGACTGGATGTGTTGCTTTCTGTATACCTTAAAAGTTAAGCGGAACTTGGTGGAACTTTGTAGGCAGGGCTGGGGAGGGTGAGAGAGAGGCAACGCCCATAGCTGCGCTCCATATGCCTTTGCAGCAGCAGTAGCTGGCTGGGTGGTGTGGGAGAGAGAGCACTCGGCCCTATCATCCCCACCTCCTCGTGCCACCCCCCCACCTCCCACCCCTCGCCCCAGCACTTTAGAATCTTTTACATTTATTTATCCATCTTAGGACTGGCCAAATTATTTGGGTCCACGAAGCAAAATGTGAGAATAACATGAGCAGACAGATGTCCAGCAGGCAGGGGTCTGCTGAAGTGAACACCAGGTCACATTGAAATCAGTTACAGATCACTGTAGCCTTCACTGGTGACCACTGTCACCAGCGCCACCGTCCTCGAGAGCAACATGTTCATCTTAGCTCACCGAAAGCTGTGATTTTTAAAGGAACACACACCTGAAGCTTGACTGTAAATATACAAAAATATAACTTTTTTTAAAATCTATAAGGGAAGACATAATGCGAAGATTATGAAACTTTGGCTAATACTTTGAGAAACCTCAACTTTCCACACAGGATTTGGTTGAGGAACTTGTCGGATTAAGTCATTGACCTAGACCATTTCTCCAAATAAGACTGTAGTTAGGAGGTTCCTCCTATAACTCATCACTGGGAACATGTAAGAATTAGTAAAGCACAGATCACCCACTTTAGTAGGTGGGAATCGGGTGGCTTTTGCAAAGTCATGGACCAGCTGAGCAAGTCAGCACTCTCTGGTGTGGTTAGTTTACATTAGGGGAGAACAGTTGAGTGAAATCATTTTATTTCATTATCAACTTTTACTACCAGACAGACTTCCTTATTTGTGATTTCTTTGGTCTTCTGGGCATGCGCAAGGTATTTTAACAGTTAAGAAGTTTATCAGTGCCTAACTCCTCGGTCATGGACAAGTGGCAGATTATAAAGGGAAGGTCGTTCATAGACAACAGGCCGAGTCCGTCACAGGTTACAGGCTAAGGATTCCTCCAGAGGTCCTGACGGACAGCTCTGACACGAAGCTCAGTTCTTGTGCTAGCAATGCCCATTCCCCATGTAGAGACTTTGTATGACTTGTTGGCTGGAAACCCCGTATCCCACAAACATTTCTGAATTCTTGAGAGGTGCTTGGAGCACACCATGAAAGCCCATCCTGAGGGAAAACTGAAGAGCACAATAATGTAAGGTGCTTACAGTTCTCAGCCTCGCCGTGGCACTGAGAGGTTTAGACGCAATTCATTAAACTGTATGCAATGGGATGAACCTTTTGTTAGGGTTCATGAGAGGAAGAAAGAAACAGTCATCATTGACGATTACTTGTTATCTTTGTGTTCCAGAATCGAAATCCGATAGAACTTTTAAAATAGTCTAAAAGAAAGAGGTTTTCGAAAACATTTCTAAATGCTCATACTGTGGAAGCTCCAGACAAACAATGTACACGTAACTTTTTTGTCAGTTTCCCCCAATGCACACAGTGGGGGCCTGGCCCACTGTGCAGTGACTTTATGAAGCTGCTGTGTGCACCCACACTGCTGACACCTTAGGCAGGCAGTGTGGCTGAATAAGAGACCGGGTTCTTGTCTTGGGAGAGCCTCGCAGGGCACAGTCTGTCGCTCAAATGGCAGCCTCTGGAAACAGATCTCAGAGTTCAGGCTCTGCCTCTGACTCCTTGTGCGCCTGCTGAGAAATGGTGTGACCTCTCTGCTTGCGAGAGGGGATGGTAACGGTGCCGGCTCCCTAGGTGACAATTTATTGATTTACAACATGGAAAGCACTAGGTGGAAATATGCTTCGCCATAATTTAGCTAAATTCTTCTCAATCAATAGCCTACAAAAGTAAAACCACCTCTCAGGATTCAGTGAAATTTTTTTTACAGTCTTAAGAGCAGAACTTTCTCTAGTACAGGTTTAAATCCATGTAAATGTTAAGGAATTCCTCAGTGTGTGTAATATTGTCTGGTTCCAACAACTTATTTTAGACTTTGGGGAAAAAAGTGAGCATTTTTTCATAAAAACGTGATTTTTAGTCTGACTTATGATCTGGGGTTGATTTGGGGCTAGTTTTAGAAGCCAGATGCATATGTAATGTCTGTGTGGTGCGCAGTTAGCGGAACTGGGAAGGCCCCATGACTAAATTACCCACCCCCGGACTGATGTCTGCAATTCTTACTTTCTGTTGAAAAACATGTTTTGTTTGTGTATTAAAGAGAAAGGGGGTATTTTCTTTATCTTTAAAAGGCTATTCACATTCTAAAAGACAAGAGGAAGAAGAGAAGTTGTGGTCCTAGGCAGGCACTCTAGGGACAGCATGGGACACAGTGTGCAGGAATCCACATTAGGCCTTCCCACCAAGGTTCTTCCTGAACAGCACCAGCCTAGCATTTGTGATGGAATATATGAGTCATGCTATTTCTACAGGGTACAAAACCATACTCTGTAGTCAATGAAAAAGACAGACTACTGAAATAACCCAGCTCCGTCTTCATAGGAAGACAGAGAATTAATTAACATTGTTTAATTGCAACAAGCTGTCAGAGGAGAGGGGAGTGAAGGTTCATGGGAGACCATCATGGCTGGCTATTTCTTCACTGCCTCCGGGCATAGCTCCTCCAATAGGCCAGGCAGAGAGCTGCTGGTTACAAGCTTGCTGGACCATAGCATAGTGAAATTCTTCCCAGATCATTTGTCTTCACGGAAAAGTTCAAGAAACATTTTTTTTTTTTTTGTATTTGATAAGTTTTCCCTATTTATTTTCAGGCACCAGGAAAGATTCTTGTATACATTGATATAATGTCTTATACCCACAAAGGTCAGAATACTACTTTCTGGAGGTGGGGTGCATGGGAGAATGCAAGCACACACGTACAGTTGTTATACTGGATGTCTTTATCCACCACTGCCTTGCATCCCATCAAAAGCCATGATTTACAGCTGTGAGGAAGCAGGGACGGTCTGTTCTTCCTCCACAGCCCATTGGCAGCCAATCCCTTAGAGATCAATGGCTGACAGAAAAGGGAGTGGGTTAAGGAAATTTTAAGTCCAACTAGGAGTTCCATGGTGACAAAACCTTGCAGGGGACCCCCAGTTCTTTCACGTGTCCTCGAAAAGACATGTCTTCCAGATTTGAGACCCGATATTCATAGGTTTATTTTTTTTTCTGATATTTGCAACATAGCAACCATAACATGTTTACAATCACTCTGGAAACAAGTATGCCAAACTTCAGTAAGGAAAAATACCTTCTCTCTCTCCACCTTTGTCTTCCCTCTTAGGTACATAAGAGACACCAAATAACCAAAGAAGAGAGAATGACAGGAAGGGGGAAAAATAATCCAAGACGTTACTAACACGTGAACATCATCGCCAACGCCAACCTGTGATGTCAAACCTGAGATGGTGACATGAGACAGTGTCTACCCTGCGATGTCGGCTTTGTTGGTAAACTCATTCTGCATCCAAACAGAAGAGGGGAAAATATGCTTGAAGGGGAAGATGGGGGCGGGGAGGAAGGAAATCAGGTGAAGCTATGGGTGAGAGACTAGTCATGCTTGAAAAATAAAACGGTGGCTAGCCTGTCCTTGTCTCACTCTACAAGGCATGCGATGAGAGTGTACACTGGATGATCAGATGTTAGAGTTTTGAATTATAGTTATACTGCGGTTCTTTTTCCTTTTGCCACAGGTAAGTGTAATTTTTTATGAGCTTTGGGTGAAATGATATTTATAAATTACAGATGGAAATTGTATATTTGAAGTAATGCTGATATCAGCACTAATGGATATTTAATAAATATTAACTCGGTGGATGAATGCCAAATGCCAAATGGTAAGCTAATGTCAGAATGCCCTCTACGGATACAAAGAACAAGACTCCTGGTATGACTGTATTCTAGGAACATTTGTGGCTTTCTTTTACGTTTCTGTATTTTGGGAAACTAATCTTGCGTGACCAGATCATGAAAACTTCAAAGATAAAGTTTTGTCATTTTTTTTTTGGAGACATGATTCATTTTTTGATATTATGTAATTTTGGTCAATTGTCAACATAAAGAATTAGTATGTTTATATACAGCTTCTTCTTGGTCTCTGGGTTCCACCCAGGGTGGGTGAGTGCCGATGTTATTGAGAGTGCTTTGGGGCTGTTGCCCAGGTTGGCTCACTTTCTGCCACAGAGATAGGCTACTGTTCCTGAGATTTGCCTTGCTGTTTTTGATGACTGTTATATGTTTAGTAAGGGGCTAGAATTTGAGAAAGAGCTACCAGAGTGATTCTAGGTGAGTCGTCTCCTGCTATTTCAACTGGAAAAGAAAAACTTTACCATCTTATCTTCGTAGGGGTATGGCTTATAGATAAAAACTAAACGTGTCTGCCATCTTAACTGTGTTCTCCTGTGGTGTGAGTATTTTTAAATCATCTTTGAGTTGTTGGTCATCCAAAGGCAAGTCCCTCTTAGTATCACGTTTTAGATTGTCTTCTGAAGTAACCTGAAAGTTTTAAGTCATTTGTGCCTTGGATAGTCAAGGGGTAAAATACATTTAAAACTGGGCAGCTGCAATAAAATTAGGCAATTCTCATTAAAACCTAAGGGTATGTGTGCAATGGTAGTTGTGTAGTTTTTGTTTTTGTTTTTGTTTTTTGTTTTTTTTTTGGGGGGGTACTTGGAAGAAAATTTAGCTCCTAATGTGAAAGATCACTTAAATCATTAGAAATTTCTTCAATAGGGGTCGTTAAAACCATGGGGCCAGCATGAATCCTTTTATTTGCATATACTGTAAAAATTACTAAAAATTCATATGGAAATAACTACTATATAGTTTCAAAAGATGTATTTTATTTTTAATTCTGTATGTGTGTATGTTTGTCTGGGAACATGCACATGTGACTGCAGGTGCCCACAGAACTGAGAAGAGAGTATCAGATACCTTGGAGCTGGAGTCTCAGGTGATTGTGAGTCACCTGACATGGGAGCTGGGAACTGAACTCGGGTTCTCAGAAAGAGCAGGACATCTGCGGTGTAACCACAAAACCCATTGTCTGGTCTTTAATATACAATTACTAGCACATTTACAAGTCTGTGTTAATACATAATAGGTCAACATGCAAAGATGAAGTCAGGTCCACATGAAGGAAATAGGGCCTTTCTTGTGTTCTACAGCTCTACCAAGCACACATAACTTTCACTAAAAGCTACTTTATCAGAATGTTGACATAAAAGCTCATAGAACTCCCCTCTTCTCCTCTCTCTTGTTCACCACTCTTCTCGGTGACTCCTGACAGCTAATGAGAGACCTTTAGGGAGGTGGAAATTAACTTTGGGCAAGCAAGGCCTTCTAATTGCTCTCCTTGAGACATCTTCAATGGAAAATTAGTTGAAGGAAAGGGGACTTAAAGGGAGATTTCTCAAATCCTTGGGAAATTCCACTTGTGGTCAAGGAGTTCATCCCCGTGACTCCTGGGGCATGACAGCAAACGATATTTCACAGGACTTCATACTGATTCATGCTGGAGGAATCTGAGGCTGGGTTAGAGCCTTTGGAAGAAAGTTAACCATCAATAGTCTCTGGGTGAGAGAACTCAGGGGGGAACCCTTCTCTTCAGGATACTTAAATTTGTTATGTATGTATGTATGTATGTATGTATGTATGTATTTATTTATTTATTTATTTATTTATTTATTTATTGCAGCACCAGGCATAGAACCCAAGCTCTCGGATATGCTTTGCAAGCACCCTCTAGCTGAACTACTCCCCCAGACACTGGAAGAGCCTTGTATGTAGTTACCTTGTGTGAGGACATTGGGAATGAACTGAGACACTGCTACACAGACATTGCTATCCAGAAGGCAGGGAGAGATACCAAAGATGGTTTATGAAAGAGCACATGGGGGTAAAGAAGACTGGTCGGTCCCAGGAGGACATTGCTCATCAGGTCACTTAAAGTCTTGCTGGAAGGTCTGCTTCTGGAGGGCGCTATACCTCTGTAACAGATTGTAGGAGCAGAGCCCAGGGACTGGCCTGGGTCCCATGCGCCTGCCAGCTGCTTCTGATGGACACATCAGAGCCTTAAGTAGGACTGGGCTTGAAGGATGGTTTGCAGACCTTAGTCTACCCAAGCCAGGTGGAGAAAGTTGAGCAGTGTTGAGAAAGGCATGCGCCTTGGACATTTTTAAAGAGTTGGTGTTGAGTATTAGAGATGGGAAGAGGTGTCTCTCAGAAAGAGTGCACGCGCATTGAAAAGGTATAGGGAGGAAGAGAGGGCAGGGAGGAGCCTGTGGAGGTTAAAAAGTTCTATGTGGAGAAGGACGTTTGGGCAAGGAATGTAAATGTTGCTCCTAAGACCATGACAATGATTAGACTGAAGACTAAAGCTGTGGGAAGACAAAGTTGGATCTGCAGCTCAGGAAGGTGTCTTGATAGGAGCGGCGGCTAGGAGGGCGAAAGAGCTGAGTCTGGATCAATCAGCCTTGAGAACGCAGGGATAGCTCTAGCACAGTGGTGCTGTGCAGATGAAGACCCCCAGCTAAGGAGACATTATGAAAAATGACTAATTCTCACAGAAATGAAAAGACTATAAATAGAAATATTGGTTAATAGCAAATACCACTGAGAATAGAAATTCAGTAAGCCAAAGACCTCGTTGCATATCTGATATCCTAGCCTCGATACATAAACTAGATGCACTCTTCTGGAAAGAATATGTCCACTTGTTTCTCTAGGCGGTGAGGTCACAGATATTACTTCCTTCTTACAGTTTTGTTATTTCCTTGATGTCCTACACTGGAAGGCTTCATGTTTTAATTAGAAATTCAAAGTTAGGGAGGAAAAGGGCAAGAAAGGAAAAACGAGAGGGGGACGTGGATGGAGAATCATAGCTGAAAACAAATAGGAATAATATATATGAAATCAGGATGGTTCCAGGGGCGGGCTGGAGGGCGGAGGCTGCCTGTGAGCCCCCTGCCTGACCGCTGGTTTGGCCACTGCATTGACAGGAACTGGACATGTGGGGTGGGGAGATGACTCGGCGGTTAAGAGCTGACTCTGCTCTCACAGAGGACCGGAGTTCAGTTCCCAGAAACCTCCGTTGGAAAGCTTACAACTGCCTATAACTGTAGCTTCAGAGGATTAGACGTCTGCTTCTCCCCTCCATAGGCATCCTCACACATGTACACATGTGAACACCGTCCACAGGCATCCTTACACATGTACACATGTGAATACGTGCCCACACATGCACACATAGGCATGCACACATACTTCTTACACAGACAAATGTAAAAATTGGAATCTTCTTAAAAACCATCAACAACAGGTCATGTGTAAGGTCTGCCATTGTTAGACAGACACTCTCCTGGAAAAACTGTGCTGGCTGGCTCGCGTCTGACTGCCGGTCTCCATCAGAAGCTAGGCTCCTCGGCACGGACTCCGACTTTGACGATATGGTTATAAAGATGCATTGGAAAGAAGTGGTGATAAAAATCCCATTCCACGATCGCCACACTAGCTCTTGGTCTCCGTTTTATTACAAACCATTTCTCTGCCATCGGAGAGCATCAATACATGCTCTCCAAACTTAACGAACAACAACACTGTAAGAAGTCTGTGGGGGTCATAAGACATACTTGTCAGGCATCTGAGAGTGGGGGGGGGGGACTCCGTATAGTGGCGAGTAATGACGGAGGATCCAGGAGCTCATGGGAGGGAGTAGGGGCCAGAATTTCAGGAAATTATAATGATAACAAAAATGAGTAGTGTAATTCGTCACCGTACTAAGTAAGAACTTGACAAGGATTACATAGCTCCTTGTAGTAATCATATCCGCTTGTAAAAAGAGGTCTTAGTTTGAAAAGGGGAGAAACTGAAGCCTCAGGGGTTGCGTCTGCTGTGTCAGGGGAAGAAAATAATAATGTATTCTGAAGCTGGTGCGGAGTGCTGGAGGCAGATGGTGGTGGTTGCCGCGGGTTCCAGGACAGTACCAACACACTTACTAAAGTATGTACTTTAAGGTGGTTAAGATGAGAGATACATCTTGCGTGTGTGTGTGTGTGTGTGTGTGTGTGTGTGTGTGTGTGTGTTATTTGTGTGAGCGTGCACATATATGTGGATACTTGTGGAGGTTGTCGGCCAACTTCGGAAGTCATTGCTTCGTAGAGAGCCAGCTTATTTTCGGAGAAGGAGTGTTGCAAGATTTTTCAGGTCCAATCATATCAGGGCAGTGGAAGGCCTGTGATTGGACAGGAAAGGGGAGGCGGAGCTAAGAGTTGGGGCACCTCAGAGGTCGGAGGAGGAGAAGGAAGGAAGCAAAAATGGAATCCAATGTGGTAGTGTTATCAAAAGATTAGAGTATTTGGGTTAAAGCTTTTATCATAATCAACTGGCTCTGAAATTGCTGTATTGGCATCTTGTAATTGTGATTTTAAATAGACATAAATGTCTTGGCTAACTAATCAAGCTTTAAGAGCCGTTTTTCTCCCGGGTATTTGAAGTGAGAGGTTACAGACCTTGGGATGTGCAGAGTGAGGGAGATGTACTCGAAGGACAGCACTGGAGATATGGCCAGGGCCGCAGGAGTGCCGGGGAGCTGGGATCACACAGAGCGGACCACCGCCGGACATGGTGTTGCGCCTGTGGCAGGCAGGAGAGTTGGCGGGTCAGTCTTTTAATATTTCCGGCAAGAGCGGAGTTTCTCTTCTTCTATAGAGCTCATCAGTTAGGCTAGCTTGGCTCCACCCCCCACCGTGTGCGGTGCAGCAAGCGTGTCTGATGGTCAGTGTCGCCTCCTCCAGGCCTCCTCCAACCCCTCGCTCTAGCCTTTCCCCTTCTTAAGCACACACCCTTCTCTCAGCATCGAGAACTTTCTCAGCTGCATTCAAGGATAAGCACAAATCCCCAAGAGCTTTGGAGAATCCGGGTGTTGGGGGAATCCATTTCATATAGGGAGTTCTGAGTATTACACCCCAAGCTTCAAAGAAAAACAGAAGAGGAGGGCCAGAAATGCCTTTCTAGAATACAAGAGAAGCCCGAGGCCCCACCATGAGGCGGGGCTGGCCCATCCGCTGCTGCATGTGATGCTCCTGTCTCCATGCTGCACACGGAGCGCACTTTCAGCTTTCTAAATCTTCTCGGGTGGCTTGGGGTGGGGGTGGGGGGAGGAAAAGACCTGTGCTCAAGCAGTCTGAGATTGGTAGATACAAGAGGGAAACTTTCTGAAGCTTAGCTGTGCTTCCCATTTGGTGAATATACTTCTTTTTTATTCAAGTTGTTTAGCCTCTGAGTGTGCTTTCTCACCCGGAAAAAAAGAATAATGAATACCAAAATGTAGGGTTGCCGTGAATAGTACCAGAAATAAAACACGCTTGGCCACAAGATCCTGTCCACCCAATTTCTTTTAAGCAGTAACTCTGTACCTGTCGCTAAAGTCCAAATAGGTCAAAGCCAAGGACAAAAAAGGTAACACTTTAATCCATGTCTGACTCTCTAACACCTGCTTCATTTCTCCTCGAGCTCCTGAGTTTCCAGGGTCTTGTTTTCTTGGGTTGAGTGTATATTATTTCTTGTCTACCTCTCCCCTCCCATTTCTCCAACTTTACAGGTTTCAGTGCCATTATCTTCCAACACCCCCTCCCCCTCCTCCCTCCTCATCCCCTAGTTCCCTCCCCCTGCCCCTCCCCCACCCCACGCCCCTCTGGAAAGGAAGTGCACGGTAAGTTCATCCACCAGCTTGGGACCAAACAGCTTTTCTTTTAAACTTCAGGGCTTGTGGGCAGTGGTTTCGCCTTCCTGGTTTAGGAACCACAAAGAGAGATTTCACTTAGTGAGGTAGTGTGGGAGAGTCAAGAAGGTTATAGTGTAGATGACTGTGAGGATGAATAAGAATTCATCCCAAATGAGAGAATCAGCCCCCTAAACAGCAGAGTCTGGAAGTCTTGTTTGGTACCCCAAGTTAAAGGAGAAATGTTAAGAAGGTTTTCATCACTATTCTTGCCATGAGTTTGGGAGAACGACTGACCCTGTGTCTAAAGCTGTGCACAATGTGAGTTGTTTTTTTTAATTTTGTTTCCCCTTTATATGAAATGATAGCGTATGTTTTTCTTGAATCACTTGTTGTTCGGGGACCTGAAGAGATTATAAAGGACGAACACCAAGCCTCCCGTCTGCCAAAACTTCCTTTTAATCTTTAAAAACTAGACCCGGCTTTACTACATTGAATAAGAAGAAAGGAAACATTATCCATATACTGATTTTATGTAATATGAATATTCTTTTTTTCATCTTTATTCAACTCCATATTCTCTTCTACTTCCTTTCATGAGAACCTCAAAAATGTTTTTCTGGATTTTACACCCACAACAGAGACAGAGAAAGTTAAGATCCAGGCATGGACTCCCATTATCTGTCAGTTAAGCTTAAGAGGAAAATCCCCTACTTTATTAAGCTAAATTGACTCTCTCTCTCTCTCTCTGTCTCTCTCTGTCTCTCTCTGTCTCTCTCTGTCTCTCTCTGTCTCTCTCTCTCTCTCTCTCTCTCTCATATCTATATCATAGATCTCTATACTGTATCTATCTATCTATCTATCTATCTATCTATCTATCTATCTCTAGTTTTTCAAGGCAGGGTCTCTTTACATAGCCATGGCTGTCCTGGAACCATCTCTGTAGACCAGGCTAGCCTTGAATACACAGCGGTCCACCTGCCTTTGCCTCTTAAGTGCTGGAACTAAGGGCATACTCTACCACACCAGGCTAAGCTGACACAGTCGTAAACCACCTCCTACTGACTTCCTGTGATAGAGTTAAATTAACACAGCTCTCAGCCCTCAGCTGCACATAAGAACTGACGGCCGTTGCTGGAATACCTTGGGCAGCCAAGGAGACAGGAACAAAGATATCCTTAGTGTGTTTTATATTTATTTCTTTGGAGAGAGGGGGGAGAGGAAGAGAGAATGAGAGTGGGCATCGCTTGTCTCCTTCCATCTTATGACTTCTGGGACCGGAACTCATCAACTTGACCGCAAACTCCCTTGCTCACCAAGCCGTGGCCTGATTAATAATAATAATAATAATAATAATAATAAAGTAATAACGAACTAGGATCGTTGATTTTAAGGTAGAATTCAATGGAGGAGAGAGGTTTTAGATGGGCATGAACACAGTTTATGGGGTTGCTTCCTTAAATGTCAGGAGCAGGCACTTGGAAAAGACAATCTAAAGCCTCGGTAGGACCTACACTCAGCAACAGGGGAGCAGTCGGGCGGGGCTGTACAGGAACTCTATGAAGGCAGATGGAGTATCGTTCTAACTCAAATCCAATCTATGTAAACTCTTCTGTGTTAATAAAGCTTTCCAAGATCACAAGCAAGGCAGGCTTAAGTACATTAATTAATTGGCTTTTTGCAACACAGATGACACAGGGCCCTCTGAGGTCACTTGCTCTCCTCATATTTAGAGGACATGCTAAGAGGCGCCTAAGGTGACAAAGACGCCTAAGGTGCCCAAGAGAGGATCCTCTGATTTTTCTCAGTGGTGGTGTTGCCTTGGCAACCACCTTTCCTAGGTTATCTGGTTACTGACAGTAAAACGTGTGGTGGCAGCCGCTCTTGTCTCTGTGTCAACATCATCTGTGCGGTGGAGAAAAGTTCATTTGAACATTGTCACTGCACATTAACTATACGAGTTAATAAAACATAGTGGAGTTAATAAAAGATAAACAAATGAAACAGAAATGGGAACCAGTCAGAAATTCAGTCTGGTGTTCATATGTGAGAAACAACTTAAATTTCCCTCTAGAGATTTTTTTCCCCATCGATAAGGGGCATTTTGAACATCTCTTAATGTTCTTGTGAGTTGTACCTAAAATGTGTTTCTGTACTTGTCTGTATCTCTTTCCCTCCCTCCTTCCTTCCCTACCCCCTTTCTCATTTTTGAGGCAAAGTCTTATTTAGCCTAGGCTGTCCTTGACCTTGTTACATAGCTAAGGATGGCCCTGTACTGTTGATTTTTTTCTACCCTCATTCCCCAATTCTTGAGATTAAAGCATGAGGCTCCCTGCCCAGTTTAAAGATATTAAGGACTGAATCCAGAGCTTGGAGCATGCTAGATGAACACTCTAGTAACGTAGTTATGTCCCCATGTTTCCTCATGTTCCTCCATTTCAGTCAAAGGTCCCTGCACCCTCTGCAGAGTCTCATCTTGTAGGTTTCATAGATTCATGAATAAAAAGGGAACTGAATGAGGGATTTTCATAGCAGAGCAGAGTTCACTGAACACAGCAGCGATGGCCGGATGGGATGAACTCCGAAGTCCGTGAGAATGTTTAGCTTGATTTCTGTTTCCTTGTAAGATGAGTGGGATTTAGTCACTCTGCGGAAAGAAGGAGGTGATGATGGATTGAGAGGTCTAGACTGCAGGCGGAAGTGAGCGGAAGGCAAGACCCAGACATGACTTGAGCAGTCCGTGCGACTGGTGTTTGCTGTAAAGCTGTGCACACACCTGTACTAAGCACGGAGCAGAGCCTGTGCTCTTGAATTAGATTAGAGTCAGAACTGACAACTTTTTAATGTGTTTCAACTAGGCTACTTTCAAATGGTGAAATGCTATTTCTAAAGCATTGAGTCATGAGACAGCTCAAAAAGTCTAACATCGGGATCTTCTCAGAGCCGTTATCTGTCACCCTCAGAAAACCCTATCTAGCCGGGCGGTGGTGGCGCACGCCTTTGATCCCAGCACTTGGGAGGCAGAGGCAGGTGGATTTCTGAGTTCGAGGCCAGTCTGGTCTACAAAGTGAGTTCCAACAGCCAGGGCTACACTGAGAAACCCTGTCTCAGAGAGAGAGAGAGAGAGAGAGAGAGAGAGAGAGAGAGAGAGAGAGAGAGAAAAGAAAAAAAAAGAAATCAAAACCCTCTCTAACATGGGAAATGCATGCCTGTGGTTTCATCAGGGATCAACATGGAATGCAGAGCGGAAACAAGTGCAGACCTGGAGAGCTTTCACCCTGGAGACTGTATCATCTTTAAAATCTTCTAAATGAGGTTTTTACCCTCCCATCTATATTGCTGCTAACTAAGAGACAGCAAGATACTTTATTGAAAGGGAGTTATGCAGAGCAGATCGGCATTTCAGTGTCATGAAAGTGTACACACCATACACACACACACACACACACACACACACACATGCACACCCCCACACCACACACATACACACATACACGACACACATGCACATCCCCCCACATCACACACACACACACACCAACCCCCCACATAACACACATACCACACACATACCACACAGACACACAAACACATACAGCACACACACATACACAAAGAGAATGAAGAGATGCCAGAGAGTGAATTAAGACCACAGGCAGGAGAGGAGGGGAAAGCCGAGGAATGTGATAACCTAAATCAATGCTGCTTTTTGCTTCAATGATATTAGAAAAATTAGGTATATGTAGATTTTTTTTTTTTACAGAAAAAGGCTTTTCCTTGATATTAAGTTAGATATATAGACAGAATTATTACCGGCACATATGCTTACATAAATATTTTATTAAAACTATTGCCTTAAGACCTTTGGCCCATTTGTATGGCCTTTAAATTGCAAATCTAACTTTCCAAATAAAAACAAAATTAAAAGTCACAACAAGATAATAAAAATGTTTATTTTAAACTTAATTAAATGGAAAACATTGTAATAATGCATAGAACACAATACACAAAAAAATCAAATAATTTTCACCATTGGCAATTGTTAAAGGAAATACTGTTTACATTATCTTTATTTTCTATTATCTAAATTTATTTAGATTCATTTTAATTGAAGTAAAACTGTCAGAAAAATAGTTCAGAAGGATTAAAGACGTTGGCTTCAACTGCAGTGATCAAAAGGAAGAATAATAGAGTGAGTCCAGTAAGTTCTGAAACTTCTCAGAACCAAACAAGAGGCAAGAAAGCAATATACCAATAGCTCCTTGGGTGAGAACCTATTGTCAATACTAATGATACAATTGATAACTTGACTTAACTCTTAATATTGTCAAATGCTTGTGAACCAAGAGCTGTCAAGCACTTACACTTACTGTGTTCTGACTGAGTCTGAAACATTCACAGTTTCACATTTAGTATCCAGGTGGTGGCACTATTTGGGAGATTATGGAAACTTGGAAAAGAGGCTCAGGTGGAGGAAGTAGGTTACTGGGTAGGGGCGTGGCTCCTTAATGATGCGATATTCCTGGATCCTGACTTCCTCACTCTTCCTGCTTCCTCATATGTCTTGATGGTAACAATGTGTATCAGATGTGAAGCAAAGTAACTAGTACAGATAGAAGAGTAGCTTTTCTTTCTTTCTTTCTCTTTCTTTTTTTCTTTCTTCTTTTTTTTTCTTTTGAAATGTAGCAACTATTGGCTTCTTCTGGTAAGCTTCAATGAGAGGTCTTCTCGAGAAGTTTTTGGCTTACTGTGCTTCAGAGGGCAAGTGAGTCTGTGGCCATAGGCTTGTGATAACAGGTAAGAGTAGGTATATAAAGAGTCAAAGGATACCATTATCTTACGAAAGGGAAAGTAAATCCAGTAATAAAGTGATTAATGATCTAAAGCACATGAATAAAACAGACATTATTTAATAAAATTATAAATAAGTTAAATGATATTAAAAAATTTTTAAATGTCTCATTTTATTTTATCTTGTGATATTAATCATTTATAAAATATTATTACAATATATTAGTGGTATTCAGTCTATGAATTAGTTCTGTAAGTTGGGTATACCTGGCCAATGCTACATTAAAATCTGTACTATTCAGGATAGTTACAGAGTGCATCTTTCGTTCAAATTAGCATCTGTTTAGAAACAGAACCATAAGTTAAATGTCCCCTAAAACAAAAATATTTTACTCTCAAGAATTTGGTTGTTAATTTTTTTTTAACCTCAAAATAAATGTTTTTACTATGTGGGCTTTTTTTGTGTGTGTGAATTTTGGAGAAAAAAAAATGAAAGGCCAGGTCACTTATGGTAGAAATATGGTAAATGGATATTTCTTAAGATGTACCAACCTACAAGATCCAGAAAGTTTCCTAAGGCATAATTTTCTCCACTCGATGCTTACAGAGAAAACCTGACAGTGAGTCAAGATCAGTTGCGCAGTTCGTGTTTGCAGGAACTGTCCACATCAGTCAGGGACTTTTCAGAGTGTCAGAATAGGCACTGGGTCAACCTAGGAGGGGCAGTCAGGGATTCTCCAACTCATGGGTGGAGAGCCACTGATTTCTGTGTTTTCAAATAATCAACATGAAAAAAAATAAATTTAATGGGAAATAAAGAGGGTAAGACAATCATTGAAGTTTCTACTTTGAGAGTATCTAGTGATTTTCTTTAACTCTTAAGACATATTAACAACATATACTAAAAATACTAAATAAAGTCTGCCTTTGATGTACAAAGATGAGAAGACAGTCAAAGAAGTTCATACACAAAGTCCAGCCATGTCTATAGGAATATTTAAGTACCTTTATAAAAAAATCTCAGTGTGAGGTGGTTTGAATGTATCTAAAAGTTCTGTTTCGTGGTGTGTAATTAGCTTGCTTTGCATGTGGTGTAATTTGACTGCACCCAGTGGAGGACTTGGCTGGTACTTAGGTACGCACAGAACTGCAGCAGCCTCGTTTCGATGAGCGTGCACCATCTCCCTCCACACTGTAAGTGTTCCTTTCAGCTGCCAGTCAAGTTTGTGACTAGCTCAGTTCTAAGCTTTCTTCAATCTAGGAAGTCCTGCTATCAATTCAACTGTCAGGACTAGTCCTACTGAGAAAATCCAGATTTTAAGATTCTTCTGATCCTTCTGCTTAGTTAAAGACACCGTGAAATGCAGCACTCGATATGCTAGAACTAGAAATGTCTGTTGATTGTGTGTGTGTGTGTGTGTGTGTGTGTGTGTGTGTGTGTGTGTTAGAATCAAGTGGGTATTTACCCTGGTATCTGGATAACGAGGAAGACCGTCACACTTTCTGTTCTTTCATATCCCTCTTACATTGGGTGTGATTTTCACAGGCCTCTGCCAACAGGACCAAGGCCCTGTATCTACTTGTTTCTCTTCGAATACCAATTTGTTTCAGAAAGAGTTTCTTTTTTTCTTTTAAATCTCCTAGTTGTAGAAAACCAAAACAAAAGGGAGGGGGGCATGTGAAGACAGAGGAAGATGGATTGGCATACACAGAGAATAAAATATCAAGAATAAATCTAATTAGTGGGCCTTCATGTGGACTGTCTTACAACTCCGTAACACCTGTCTGGTATTCGGCCAAAGCAAAGATCCCTTTTACTTAGCCTGTGGCTTTCTCTTAGAATCATACAATTTCCCTACTTGTGTTCTGTTTCGGCAACTCTGGCTCTGCACCACTTCCTTTGTGCTCTAAGTCCTTCCCTACGAGCTACAGAGGTAATGATGGAAAGGGGTCTCCAGTCTGGCCCGCCCTCCCTTACCTGTGCCTGCTTTCTGGTTCTTGCTGCTCTGCCTTGCTCAAATGGCCTCCAGAAGTTTGATTTCAACCTAAGGTTGCTATCTTCTCTTTAGCTCTAAAAACAGGATTTGGCAGCCAGAAACAGATATTCTAGAAGGATTGTATCTTGAGAAGTCGTAGGTGAGGAATATTCAAGTACTTTTTAAATTTAAACTAACTGTATTGAATTTCTAGGTCAAGCATAGGCAGGCCCTGTCTATGTTTTCTTTTGCCCTTTTATTTAGGTAAATGTTTATGCAGTTGTAAATTCTCTATCTTTTTATTTTCCACCCGATCTCCCACTTCTACTGTTCTCCTCCCTCATTCCCAAAGGAACAAGTCAGCATGAGATCTTTAAAATTTCGCTAGGTTCAAGCTGTCAGGGGCAATGCCAATTCACACTATATTGAGATGCTATTTCACTCCAGTTAGGATTGGCTATGATTAAGAAGACAAATAAAGATAAATTCTGACAGGGGTGAGACAGAGAGAGACTCCTGTGTACTGTTGTTCACCATGGAAACCAAAAAGGTTAAAAATAGAATTCTCATATGACCCAGCTATGCCATGCCTGGATATACACACAAAAAACCCATCTTACCACACAGAGTCTTTCATATCCTTCTTCGCTGCCACCCTGGTCATGACAGCTTAGGAAATGGAATGGGCCTCGATGTCCATCAGCTTCGGACGGATAATGAAAATGTGGCTCATAGTCACAATGGGATTTTGCTCATATGTAAAGAAAAAATGAAAATGTCAGGGAAACGGATGGGATTGGAAATGCCAGGGAAGTAAGCCAGGCTCAGCAAGACAAACGCCATGTGCTCCCTCTCAAATGTGGAACCCACCTTTAAATTTTAGACTTGCGTGTTTAATTCAGAATGCCCATAGTAGAGTCCAGAAAGCTAGAAAAGGGCCACTGAGGAGGGGAGGAGACCTTAGGGGAGGGATGATAGTAGAAAACACGTGATGTGAAAGTACAGGGGCCCAGAGTGGGGGAGTGGAAAGGTTTAAGGGGAGATGTTAGAGGGGCCTGGAGAGGAGGAGGAGGCAGCATTGGTTGAAATCTAGAATGTATCGACAATACCAGTGTACTAGTTTATATGCGAATTAAAAATATAATGAAAACCTTAAGAGTTTGAATGGAGACCCTATTGTTGAAGACACCATACACTCTAGTTGCAGGGACTAGAGATACCAAGCTGACTGGAGGTCTCCTGCTTGCTGGCTTTCAGAGTGTCAGAGGCTTTCCAGCCTGCTGGGGGAAATTCATCGGTGGTCTCACTCATCTGTGAGTCCTGCATGCTGCTGGGGCGACCTGCCAGCAACCATGGCAACCATGGTTGTACAGGTGGTACCCAGCTGCCTTTTGATAGCATCTAGGCATAGAACTCAAGCCTAGTACTGTAAACTTCCTGGTCAAAAGCCCGTGGCTGGGAAATCATAGGCCACAGAGGGGAATCCTATGGGTGTTAAACTGTCATCTCAGTGTTTACATTTATACCTGCTGGTAAAGGATGCTCTCAGCTTCCGTCAGAGAAGCTGCTGGTTCTCATGGGCCATTGTCAACACAGAGACTCAGAACTGGTCAAAGTGCTAAGAATAAGCGGCTGTTGTTGAGTCTTCATCCTTGAACGGGTCGACTACCACACCCCTCCGAGGCTCTGAGGACACTGCAGAAAGGTGGTGGGAAGAGCACAAAAGCCAGAGCATGGAGAGCAGCAATGTATGGCACACGCACTGATGTTGTGCTTGTGACCTTGCGGCATCTGTGGCTACCACACAAGACCTTCCCAAGATGGGACGTGTCAACCTTCCATAGTAGATCGAAGAGAGGTTCTGAGGTCTCCCTTCTCCCGGAGGAGCTGTGGACAGGTAGTAGTTGCTTGGGGGCATTGCCACTGTTCAGTTGGCTGTGTTCTAGCAATAACCCTCCCTCCATTCCTGCTTGTGCTGGGAACTCTGATTCAACTCAGTGGGTCACGAGGAAGAAGTACAAGCATGGAAATAGCGGAGGGATTTGTTGGGAGGAGAAAAATTTAGTTGTAGTGTGGGGAGTTGAGAGGAGGTAATGGGGGTGGAAATGACCAAAATACATGTGTGAAACTGTTAAAAATGTGTTATGACTTCCAGGTTAGAGTTTTAATGATAAGATTCCCGACTGTGCAAGCAAGTGGGTCTCCGATTCTTAGGCCTTCTCTTGGGCTCTTTTTTCTTCTGTTGGTTTGTCCTGTCCAACTTTGATGTGATAGTTTTAGTTTTATATTATTACATTTTATTTTGTTTTATTTTTGAAAAGAAAGAAGGAAATAGGAAGGAAGGAAGGAAGGAAAGAAGGAAGGAAGGAAAGAAGGAAGGAAGGATACATAGAGACTAAAGTAAACAACTGAATTATTTGTTCCTGCTAGAAGCCGGAAATCAGTTTTCTCCAATAGAATGAGTGACACTAAGCCTTTCAGTCACTCTATGACAGGCCTCATGTTCAGGAGGAGATGACCAAATACATAGTGTGCTCCATGGTTTTTGGTCTACTTTTTTATTTGATTACACTTTGAAAGGTGTGTGTGTGTGTGTGTGTGTGTGTGTGTGTGTGTGTGTTTATTTTGACTTCTTAGTTTTGTTGTTTTATATTGGCATTTTTTTGTTTTGTTCTGATTTTTTGAGAAAGAACTTAAAGTTCAGTTGTAGGGATGGAAAAGCAGTCTGGAAGGACTTAGGGAAGAGGAAGAATATGGTAAAAATATATTTAAATTTAAAATTGTTTTAAATAATAAAATATTGTAAAATAAAATTAAAAGAGAGAAAGATAGAAACAAAGAGAGAGAAACAGACATACAGACATACAGACAGAGATGAGAGAGGAAAAATTCCCAGGTTTGTGTAGTGTTGACCTGTCTCCTCCTTGCTGTATCTCTCCATCTCTAAGGAGCCAATAAGGGATCACTGCTGAATGTAATCACAGTATTAGTTTTGAATTTCTAGGATGAGGTAAGTAAGACTTGCATATTTTATGCTAGTACCACACTGCTGCAAGGAGTAGGAATAAAAATAGGTTCTATGCAAAAATTCTTTTCCTGAGAAATAAATACTTCTGAACACAGTAATATCCATGTGTGTGTGTGTGTGTGTGTTTTACAGAGAATAGGAACTGTATGCATAGATAGTTACTTCATAGTTTGATGTGACTTGCTGATAATAAAAGCTATTTATACCCATGCTCTACGTATGATAACTTCTTATAAAGGCTTCCAGGAAATTCTTTCTGTAGGGGAAATCAGGGGCAAAGTTTAAACGAAACCTCATTCTAAGTGCAAAAACAAAGAATACAAACAATTATCTCATTCTTACGGAATGTTACTGTTCACAAGAATGAAATGCATTTACCCACACAATACATTCCTATACCTGATCGTAATTGACATTTATAATGCTTTTGTTTTAATATAATACATTGAGTTCATGTGTTCATACGTGCACATGTACATGCAGGTACATATGCATGTTGGCTGTGTGTACATGTATGTGTATGCACATGATGGCCAGAGGATAATCCAAGTGACATTTTTTTAGATACTTTCCAATTTTCTTTGGATACAGGGTTTCTTACTGACTGGGAACTCCTTAAGTAGAGTAGACTGCCTGGCTAGGGAGCCCAAATAATCTGCCTATCTCTGTCTTCCTGGGGCTGGGATTATAAATATGCATGTGCCACCATGCCTTTTTAAATGTGGGTTCAGGGGAATCAAACTTATGACCTTAGGCTTGTAAGGTAAGCATATTCAGCCCAATAATTGAGAAAGTAATATTATCCAGCCTAATAGTTGAGATTAAAATCTAGACAATTTATTGGACTTGCCCAAGATAACCTCAAGCCACAACTTGGTACTGGGTTCTCAGGATCAAGTCTCTTTTTTTATTATTACACAATAGGATTCTGTGAGTTCATTCGAACCAGTTTCATAAGAATTAATTATCAAGTATCTCTTAGTCTCTCTGAGGGAAAGTTTAATGTTAATGTTGGCTGAAGTTACAATTGTATTATATTCCACAGGAATTGCCGAGTGCTATGTAAGTTGTAATTTTCATAAAGGCACACACTTGTATAAAATTTGGGCAGCAGTCATGGCAAACATATTGTGTTAAGCATGGCTGGATGCCATCTAGAGCCTTTCTATCCTGGGACTCTGATGACACTCTACCCAAGCCCCATGTTCAGGCCCTTGGCAGAGTCAGCCCCACACAGGAACATCCAGAACTCACGGGTGACTCATTCATGTGACGTAATGGTAAAACTTTCATCTTTAGGAGACTCCATCTGCCAACATGGACTACTAACTGTAGTCGGACAGTCTCTGCATTTATGAGCCATTTTGTCACATTGTTCGGCGGGGTGTTGCGAAGCTAAGGGTCTGTCACTCATCATTTGCCCCTTCATCCTACACACTCATATTTCCTGCTCTCTTTCCTTCTCTCATTTGTCTCATATTCCTTCAACTGTAATAATTCCACTTACACCGTGCATCCTTAAGAAACCCGTCTTGGGCCCGTGAGATGGCTGAGCAGAGAAAAATGCTTGACTTGACACATACACCTGACAGCTGAGTCTGATCCCTGGGATCCATGGATCAAGCAGAGAAACAACTCCAAAAATTGTCCTCTTACCTTTCTGTGCTTGCTGTGGTACACCCATACCCCCCTCTCTCTCAATAAAATTCATTAAACTCTGTAAAGTAAGCAAGTCATGTTTTTATCTTTTAAAGATTTTTCAAAGCACTAAATTATAAAAAGAAAGATGTAGAAAGCAGCTAATTATCATGTAGTCATTTCTTGGAAAAGCAATCCGAAGAGGTGAAAATCCCAAAGTTTTACCTCATTTGCATGTGTCTTAGAAAAAGTGACGTGTGTCAGTGTGCTATGTGATGACACAAATATTTGTCAAGCACGTAGCCTGAATTGACTCCAACTTGCCGTGGTTGGTGTAGAGAGCTTCGCCTGCAGTGCTCTCAAGTTTAGTATATCTTGTCTCCTTGAGTCTTAAAACCACACTGCATTGCTATGAAGAAGTTACACACCCTCAAATTTAGTTTTTGTTAACTCAGGCCTAAGTGTAGAATTTTCATGTGTCCCTCTGTGAAACCAAGATATACATACAGAAGTAGAGATCAGTTGGATACCAGGAGAAAAGAAAGACCCAAGCCATATACCACCAACAAGCCAGAATTATCAGAAGTAGGTCATTTACAAAATGTCAAAAACCCATGGTTGAATTTTTCAATTCTGGAGGCTATTTTCTAATCCGGTACATAATAATTTCCATGCTTCCAAGTCTTATTGCTTTCTGAATGAGAAAACTTTCAATGATCTTGGCTTCATTTTTGTAATGTCCATGAGTAAGTTTGACGTTTTCTAATGTCAAATAAAGACATGCATAGAGGCTGAACAAAAGGAAAAAGAAACCAAGCTAACAGACCTGGGAAACACCCGGAACCAGCTCTTATCTCCTATGGCCTGGGGCCAGAAGATTAGGAGCTGTGTCATTTCGGCTACCCTGTGCTTGGTTGCTATAGTAACAATAACAGACCTTGTCGTAGCTGATCATTTCTAAGGAACACATTCAAGAAGCTGGGGAGATGGCTCGGTGGCAGGTGAGATTGCTTACTCCACGAGCCTGAGGCTGAGTTTGAATCTCCAGCACCCGTAAAATGCATAAGAGTCTGTAATACCAGTATTGGGGAACGGAGACAGAAGGATCCCAGGATCTTGCTGGCCTGCTCGCCTACCTAAAATACCAAGCTTTGGTTTAAAGCTAAGGACCTTGTGTCTTAGTGTCTTAGTTAAACAAGGCAGATAAGGATAGAAAAAAGACACCAGATATCCTCCTCTGGCTTCTGCATGCGTGTATGTGGATATGTACAGACAAGCACACAGATACACATACAAATGAGCATACACACACACACACATACAAGCACACATACATACAGAGTGACAGAGGGAGAGACAGAGACAGAGAGAGACAGAGATGACAGTATCAGAGGGAGACAGAGAGACAGTGATAAAGGACATTTAAGCCACTGTACTTCTTGATCTAGAAATACACTACTGCTTTAATATGTGGTCAGAATATCCATCAATGTGCACTACATCAAGATGGAGGATGGGTTGAGGACAAGTATCGTTTTATGCATTCCAGGAGGATATAAAAAGTAGCAACGTCTTGACTCAAAGGTAGAGTTAAACTTAATAAAACAGTATAGTTCAAACTATTGACACCATACATATTCACACACACACACACACACACAGGTGCACACACATACACATATATACATGCAGACACATATACACATGCCACACACATCAAGACACACCACACATACAAATACACACACATGCGCACACACATACACACATGCATACACACACATCCATCCATACATACCACACATACAAAGATACACACAGGTGCACACACATGTGCACACACTTATACACACATGAATACACACACAACACACACAACACACACAGACACACGATTCACACATACACATATACAAATACACCATAAATACACATACACAGACATACACACCACACAGACACATACATGTGCACACACATGTGTGCACACATGCATGCACATATACATATACCACACACATACATGCTTACAAACACACCATAAATACACATTCACAGACATACACACACACACATACACAAGAATAAACATTTAAAAAGTGAATGGTAATCACTATGGTATGAAATTCAGAGGCAAAGCAAATAGATGTCCTTTAAAGTGTCAGTGCAGTCTAGCTGAACAACTATCATTGAAGCAGGTAAATTAAAAAAAAAAAAACTTCAGTATTTGATGTGACTCTTGAGCAGCTGGAGCTGCCAAGTTCTGCTGGTGAGAGTAGAGATGCTGCCGCTGGAGAGCTGGTCCTACACGCTGAGGGAAAGGCAGACGCATTTCCTGACCCAGTGCTGTGGCTTGACTCTGCCTGCTAAGGGCCAGGGTATACTGAAGCTTGAGTGATTGTCGGTCCTTGTCTATGGGGTGATGGATCTTTTTAAAAAAGATTTATTTATTATATGTAAGTACACTGTAGCTGTCTTCAGACACACCAGAAGAGAGCATCAGATCCCATTACAGATGGTTGTGAGCCACCATGTGGTTACTGGGATTTGAACTCAGGACCTTCAGAAGAGCAGTCAGTGCTCTTAATGGGAGAAAATTAGGCAGCCAGGGCCTGAGCCTGAAAGGGATATTCATGCTCAAATCTTTCCTTCTCTTTCTCTCTTCCTCATCGCCATGAGGTGAGTACTTTTCTCCACATTTTTTTCTTTTTTTTTCTTTTTTTTTTTATTTTATTTTCTATATTCTATGTTTACATTCCAAAGGCTTTCCCCTTTCCCAGTTCCCACCCACCATAGTTCCCATAGTTCCTCTCCCCCCGCATCTGTTCCCCAATAATTCCCCCTCCCCCCTCGGTTTCTTTACTAAACTGGATGCAATCTTTACAGGCCCAGGGTCCTCTCCTTTCTTCTTCTTGGGAATCATTTGACTTGCTATTTGTGTCTTGAGTATTTAGGGCTTCTGGGCTCATTAATATCCACTTATCAGTGATTGCATTTCATGTGCATTCTTTTGTGATTGGGTTAACTCACTCAGGATGATATTTTCCAGGTCTAACCATTTACCTACAAATTGCATGAATTCATTATTTTTAATTGCTGAGTAGTATTCCATTGTATAAATATACCACATTTTCTGTATCCATTCCTCCTTTGAGGGATATTTGGGCTGCTTCCAATTTCTGGCTATTATAAACAAGGCTGCTATAAACATAGTGGAGCATGTGTCCTTATTGCATGCAGGGGAATCCTCTGGGTATATGCCCAGGAGTGGTATGCCAGGGTCCTCTGGAAGTAACATGCCCAATTTTCTGAGGAACCACCAAACTGATTTCCAGAGTGGTTTTACCATTTTGCAATCCCACCAACAGTGGAGGAGTGTTCCTCTTTCTCCACATCCTCGCCAGCACTTGTTGTCTCTTGAGTTTTTAATCTTAGCCATTCTGACTGGTGTGAGGTGGAATCTCAGGGTTGTTTTGATTTGCATTTCCCTGATGACTAATGATGTTGAACATCTTTTAAGGTGTTTCTCGGCTATCCGAATTTCTTCTGGTGAAAATTCTTTGTTTAGCTCTGTGCTCCATTTTTTGATAGGGTTATTTGTTGTTTCTTTGCGGTCTAACTTCTTGAGTTCTTTGTATATATTGGATATTAGCCCTCTGTCGGATGTGGAGTTGGTGAAGATCTTTTCCCACTTTGTTGGTTGCCGTTTTGTCCTTCTGACAGTGTCCTTTGCTTTGCAGAAACTTTGTAATTTTATGAGGTCCCATTTGTCGATTCTTGATCTTAGAGCATAAGCTATTGGTGTTCTGTTCAGGAACTTTTCCCCTGTGCCCAAGTCCTCCAGGGTCTTCCCAAGTTTCTTTTCTAATAGTTTCAGTGTGTCTGGTTTTATGTGGAGGTCCTTGATCCACTTGGAGTTGATCTTAGTGCAAAGAGATAAGATTGGATCAATTCGCATTCTTCTGCATGTTGACTTCCAGTTGAACCAGCACCATTTGTTAAAAAGGCTATCTTTATTCCACCGGATGGTTGTGGCTCCTTTATCAAAGATCAAGTGACCATAAGTCTGTGGGTTAACCTCTGGGTCTTCAATCCTGTTCCATTGATCTGCTTGCCTGTTGCTATACCAATACCATGCAGTTTTTAACACAATTGCTCTGTAGTACTGCTTTACACTGCCTGCCCACGGGCCCCAAATAATGCAGCCGTGGAGCCTATGCTGAAAAGTAAAAGCATTGAAAATATTAAAAGTAAAACAAACTTGCAAAACATAATGTATTATTTTAGAAGTCAGAATCTTGGTAAGCCTTGGGGTACAGGCATCGTCAGAAGGGAATATGGAAATATTCTGATGTACTGGAAACTCTCTCCATTGTGAAGCAGCTGATTCAGTTCTGCGAAGATTCTTGAGTTTGAAATTTGCGCTCCTTTCGATGCCCGTTTCACATGCAATTAGAAACATCCAACAGGAGTGAGTAATCATGATCTGAAGGGAACAAAACACGGAGAGACAGACAGAAGCATCCTGGAAGATGAAGCCAGGCATGTGAATGAGGATAGATGAATGCATCTGAAGAAGAGATTGGAGCCGTGGAACCCGGGGCGGTGTTATAATCCCAAGATACCAATCTAGGTGCTGATGATGCTGTACTTGGATATACATATGAGTTAGTCCGAATTCTTCAAGGAGGACATGTCACCATCGCGTTAGATATGCAGGAGGCTTACATGGGAAAATGTGTGTGGGACATGGAGAGAGGCGTGGGAAAGCGTGGGCGAGCTGTCAGCTGGTGATGTAGCTCTTGCTCCCCATGAAGGAGTAGGTTGTATGGAAACATCTTGGGTTGCAGTGTAGTTCAAAGGAACTCTTAGCAATATCGTTCGGGGAATCTTAGAGCCAGTTAACCAGTCCCAGAAAACTTACCTGTTCCGGGAAGGGGTCTGCAGGAATCTTCCTGCTTGACTTCCTTATTGGCTAAGAGAAGGAAAGCTGGGCTTTAAGTGAAAGTAGTAATGGATTTCAGACCCTGCCAGGTCCAGCTGTTGGGTTGTTTGTTTGCCACAAAGCAGTTCTCAGTGTTTCCATCAAAAGCTCTCCAAAAGAAAAATCCTGATTTTTAACATTTACCAGTTTCTGATATAAATGTTCTCTCTCCATCTCTTTGGTTTGCAGCTGAATATTAAGGTTTCTGCATGTCTGATAACTGACTCTTGGGAGCCGGTGCCAGCCAGTTCCTGTGGGCCATTGCCAGTGAAGTTAAACTATTTAAAGATTGAGTTAAATTTTATAGGAGCAAAACCCTTTAACCCTTCCAAACAGAAAGCCTTACACTTGCGCCTTACCCACAAGTCTGATGGTTGCCTGAGATGACAGAGGAGGTACTCTATTGGCCGTGGAAAAACCCCGTCAAGATGAGGAGGCAATTCTAAAGATGTATGTACCAAGCCTCATAAAATAAACACCAGAGGATATAAAGGCACAAGTTGACTTCAACATAATAATAGTGGATAACTTTATTATTCTTATTCTCAACAGGTGCAAGGTCACCCGCACAAAGAGTTGTCAAAGAAACATCAAAGTTAGTGACATCTTAGATCAGATGTCCATAACAGATACTCCTAGAACATTCAATCCCAGAGCATGGGCTATATGTAATTCTCAGAAGTCTATGGGTTCCAAAATCATCCATATTTTATGACAGAGAGCAAGTCAGTAGATTTTTCAAAAAACATGTGTAACTTCTTACATTCTATTTGATCATACTGGATTAAGGCTGGAAATGAGCATCTAGAGAAAATACAGAAAATATATACTATTGAATTATTAATGGACATTGAATAAATATGGAAAGAAACAAAATTAATTATGGAACTAAACGAAAATAAAAACAGCATAAAAACAGACTCTGTGGGGCACGATGAAAGTGCTTTGAGAGAAAAATAGTGATAAATGTGTACATTAAAAATTGTGTATGCCTCAAATTAATAGTCTAACAATTTATCTCAAAGTGTTAGGAAACAAGAATGATGCAAACCAAACATAGATGGAGAGAATAACTATCAGTTATAGTTTAATAACTATAGAAATTAAAAAATAAACCAAAAATTCAATAAAACAAAATGTGACTTTTAAAAGATATAGACCAACAAACCATTAACTACACTAAGCAAAAGATACTAAGAGAAGATCCAAATTAATAAGCAAAAAGAAGACATCAATACAGATAATGATGAAATTTTATTGTTTATTTCATCATTATAAAGAGTATTGTTATATTGTACTTTAAGTAAATCACTGTTTCAGGGACCATTGGGAAAGAGGGTTGGAAAAACTCCCAGAAAAATCTTAGAACTGTCAGACATTTTTAGCAAAATAACATATTCAAAATTAAGAGCTTTCTTCCATGCCTGCAATAAATATGCTAAGAAATACAAGTAATACTATCCCAATAGCTTAACTATCTATGCGTAAACCTAACCAAGAAGGTGAAATGTCTTCTGCAATAAAAAGTTTTTAGAACTCTGAAGAAACAGAAGAAGACACTAAAAAGTGGAGATATGTTCCATGCTCATGGGTTGGCTAAATTAATATTGTGAAAATGTGTATGTCAACAAAAGCAATCTATTCAACATTATCCCCAACAGGGTTCTAAATATGTTATTCACAAAACTAGGAAAAGCAACTCAAATATTTGTATGAACACAAATGATTCCGAACAGAAATATGGACAAAAAGAATGAAGCTTGAGCCATCACTACACCTATTTAAAATTATACTGCAGAAGTATTGTGATAAAAGCATAACATGGGCTCAAAACAGGCACGTAGACCAATGACATAGAATCAGATGCCTGGAAGTATATCCACACAGCTACATCTACCTGGTTTTCATCAAATGACCCAACAATAGACACTGAGAAAGGACCCCGAGCAAATGGTGCTGTGGAAACTGGAAAGCCACGCGTGAGGAGGTGATACCAGATCCACATCTCTCACCTTGTGCACAGTCAATTCAAAGTGTCAGGCCTGAAACTTTGAAACTGCTAGAAGAAAACACAGGGAAAATGCTTAGTAATATAGGTGTAAACAAGGACTTTCTGAAAAGGACTCTAATGTTCAGAAAACAACTCTGAGAATTGGCAAATAAAATACATTTAAATTATATTAAATTAAATGGCTTCTCTACAGCAAAGGAAGCAACAGGAAAAAGAGATTCCATAGAGTGGAGGAATCTTTGGCAAGTAAATACCTGATCGAGAACTAATACCGAGAATACACAAAGGAATGAAAAATTGAACACCCCGAATACTCTAATTAGTAAATGAGTAACTCCAATAAATTAAATACAAATTCTTAACCAATGCTTTCAAAAAGCTCAACATTCTTAGTCACAGAGAAGTGCAAATCAAAACTTCCTGGTTTCCCATTTCCCTCCTCAGAATGGCAGCCGTGAGGAAGACAGATGCTGGTGAGAGGAGAGGGAGAGAAACCTCTCTTACACTGTGGTGGGCGTGTAAATTATTCTGGCTCTCCGAAAATCAGTGTGGAGATTTATCAAAGATTAAAAATCAGACAACTGTATGTGCGATGCCACACTGGAACTATATTCTTACAAAAAATCCAGGTCAACATAATTACAGAAACACCTACAAGCCATGTTTATTGTGACAGTATTTACAATGGCCTAGTTATGAAATCAGCTTAGGTGTCTACTAACAGATACTTTAGGCACACAATGGAGCTTTGTTCAGCCCTAGAGAAGAATAAAATCTTCTCATAGCATGTGTATAAAACAGCTAGAACCGGAGGCCATCATATTAAATCAAATAAGCCAGAACTAGAAAGTCAAATATCCTATTTTCTCTCATACGTGGAGCCTAGATTATATGTATGTGCTCATACATACATTGACACAGATAGCATGAAAGGATAAGGGTGACACAGAAAGGAGCTAGTTGGGGAGGGGAGGAGAGGAGCACGTACAGGTGAGTCAGTGTAGTCGAAGTGTTGCCGTGTATGACGATGTTTTTACGGTGCTCATCGCCATGTGTGGTGAACACAGAGCAATTAAAATGACATCACTAAAAAGTGAGCCTGGTTTGATCCTTTATTATATTTAATCCTTTAAACTAAGATAACACCCAGTTTACCTGATTGTTTTAAATGTAAGCTTACAGTATTTGGATACATATGTTCTTATGTATACCATGGTAGCAAGTTAAACTATTGAAAATAGGGTCACCAAAGATTGTTGACATTTGTCTAAGCTCCACCCCACAGTTACCTGGAAACAGCCAGGTAGGCCTGACTCATTGTAAAGGGGCTGCTTGCCTCTCTCTCTCTCTCTCTCTCTCTCTCCCCCTCTTGACTACCCTCCCCATACCCCAAATAAACTCTGTTCTATACTAGTTGTGTGGCTGATCCCTCAGGGGGAAGGGATGACTGAGCACAGGCTGCCCAGGCAGCCCCTCCCCCATGCCTGACTACAGCTCCATAGAACATATCGCCTCCTCTCTTTATCTTTTTATAAACACACCAAATATAAAAAGATTAATTAGTAAAAGCTTTTGAATTTCATACAAGCCAAACTGGGTGCAAGTTTTAAAATGTATTATATTTATTATATACTTTATCAGTATCTAAAATGGTACTTAAAATACTATAGGTTTACATACAAACATAATATGCGTGTGTGTGTGTGTGTGTGTGTGTGTGTGTGTGTGTGTCTGTGTGTGTGTGTGTGTGTGTGTGTGTGTTCATAGCTTGTAACTAAATTTTTGTTAAGTACTTGAACTCTCTTTAAAACAGTTTCGATAAATCTTAAACAGCACAGTTTTTTTTCTACAGAAACTTGAAGTTACCAGGTAGATCATGATTTTCTGTGATACACTCTAGGGCCACTATAGAATGCTGTACATTTTTTATTTCCTTAGATCCATCTTGAGTTAAATGATTCATATAAATTTGGATTAATAATGCCTAATAATGACATGCATTTTATTTTATTTTATTATTTTATTTTATTTTATTTTATTTTATTTTATTTTATTTTATTTTATTTTATTTTATTGCATTGTAGTTTTTGAGGCAGAGTCTCATATTGTAGTGCACACAGACCTTGAATTTATTGAACTCAACCAATCTTGGCCCCAAGGGCTGGAATTAAGGCTGTGAGACACCATGCACAACTAGAGCCATGGTTATTTATGTGGAGATTTCTTGAGAAATTCAAGATTTCAGGATCCAAGCAACCAAAAATAAAGAATATCTCATAATTTTAATTTGTTAGGATCCTCTTTGGCAAAGATGTCTCACCATGCCACAGGGCACATGTTCCACTATGTTCATAGCCAGAAGCTGGAAACAACCCAGATGTCCCATGACAGAAGAATGGATACAGAAAATGTGGTTCATTTACACAATAGAATACTACGCAGCTGTTAAGAATGAGGACATCCTGAGTTTTGCAGGCCAATGGATAGAACTAGAAAACATCGTCCTGAGTGAGGTAACTCAGACTGAAAAAGACATGCATGGTATGTACTCACTAATAAGTGGATATTAGCCAAAAAAAGTATAGAATACCCAAGATACAGTTCGCAACACTCAAAAAGGTCAACAAGCTGGATGACCCAAATGAGGATACTTCAGTCCCACTTGGGAGTGAGAAGAAAGCAGCCACAAGAGGGGAGGGAGGGATCTGGGAGGGAAAGTGGATGGGGGCGGGGCGGGGGAAGAGGGGAACAGGATCAGGTATTGGGTGGGGGGAAAGGTCTGGAGCCCTGAGAGCCAGCAGAAAGAATGGAAACAGGTAACCTTGGGAGGTAGGAGGTTGGTTGGGAGGGGCGCCCTCCAGAATGCACCAGAGACCTGGGAGGTAAGAAATTCTCAGGACTAGATGAAATGCCCTACAGTGGGGAGAGGGAACTTGTAGAGCTCCCCTCTACAGAGTATCAAGTGAGGGATGGGGCTGCCATCTCACAGTCAAAACTCTGACCCAGAATTGTTCCTGTCTGAAAGAACTGCAGGGATGGAAATGGAGAGGAGCCTGAGGAGAAGGGGGTCCAGTGACAGGCCCAAAGTGGGATCCAGCTCAACAGGAGATCCCAAGGCCTGACACTGTTACTGAGGCTATGGAGCACTCACAATAAGGGACTTATTGTGACTGCCCTCTGAAAGACCCAACAAGCAGCTGAAAGAGTCAGATGCAGATAGTTGCACATAACCAATGGACAGAAGCTGCTGACCCCTGTGTGAATTAGGGAAAAGCTGGAAGAAGCTGAGGAGGAGGGCGACCCTGTAGGAGGACCAGCAGTCTCAATTAACCTGGACCCCCGAGATCTCTCAAACACTGGACCACCAACCAGGCAGCACACACCAACACATATAAAGTAGAGGAGTGCCGGGTCTGTGTTCAGTCAGAGGAGATGCACCTAACCCTCAAGAGATTGGAGGCTACAGAGAGTTTAGAGATCAGGTGGGGTGGGGAGTGGGGGTAGGAACATCCTTGTGGAGTCAGGGGGGTGGAGAGGAGGTATGGGATGTGGAACAGTTGGAGCGTGGACCAGGAGGGGAATAAAATCTGGACTATAAATAAGTATATAAAAGATTAAAAACAAACAAACAAACAAACAAACAAACAAAAAGATCCTTTTGGGCTACAGAAAGTACATAGAGTACAAGTATATATTTCTTTGTATTTTTCTTTTTTCTTTAGAATTAATCTCATTAAAAGCTACCAATCCCACAAAGGGTATATCTTTCTGTACAGTTTGGTTTCTGTAAGAATCAATGCAAAGTACTTCCAGTAAATTTAATTCCTAATACACGAGTCTTCCAAGAACATAGGAAACAAGCGTATATAATTTCTATCTTTACTATTTATATATTTATATCTATATACTTATCTATGTAATGTCTATCTGTACTATCTATATGCTTACACCTATAAACTTTTCTCTACTATTTCTATACTTATATCTAATTCTAAATAACATTGATTCATTGTGATAAAAGTAAAATAAGAGAACTGTGACATTCAAGTAAATAAATAATAAATTTTCTATTTTATGAGGCTGTTACAGAAGCAGATTCAGAGGATTGCAGAGACTATAGGGTCGCACACGCCTCACTTCACTGTCTCCAATGCTTCCCTCTTCCAGGCCACAGTCCATTTACCCGTTACTAAGTAACGCTAGTGCTGTGAACTAAAATACGGTCCTTCCTTCAGATAGCATGGTATTGGAGCCCTAATTCAAGGTGCATTTCATTCAACGTTATGCTTCTGTGAGTTCCTATACCGTCCTTTTCTCATTTCTGTCTTTGATGACTTTCACCTAGGTAATGGGATTTAATCATGCATTTGTTAGAATATCTGTTTCGGTTTGATGCATTACACGAGGATTACACTGATTAGTTTTTGTCAACTAGACATAAATTTAGGGGTACACAGAAAGATGGCGTTTTGATTGAGGAGCTGCCTCCACTGCATTAGCCCCTGGGCATGTCTGGGGGGGCGGGGAGCAGTTCTTGATTACTAATTCATGTAGGAAGTCTACTGTGAGCAGTGCCACTCCTGGCCCCTGGCCCTGGGTTCAAACGGAAAGCTGGCTGAGCAGGAAGCAAACGTGGAAGCAGCTTTCCTCCACGGGTTCAGTGTCAAGCTCCTGCCTGAGCTTCTTTCTTGGCTTTCCCTCAGTGATGGATTACTACCTGGAAGTGTATAAGCTGAAATAAACCCTTCTTTCCCCAAGTGGCTATTGGTCATGGTGTTTATCACAACAGAGAGCTTGCTAAGAGAGTCACCAAAGAGAACAAGTGTAAGTCCTAATGAGAGAGCATTGGATGTGCATACCAACACCTTGTAAAACAACATAATCACTAGGAGGAGACAGGCACAACTTGTTCCAGTATACATGCTTTCAAGTGTCATCCTAGAGACATTCTGAACCATGTCTGTAAGGAGTCATATGAAGACGCTCATGGGAGAGACACCGTTGGTGAATGCAGGCATGTAAGCACCACTGTGGTCCACTCCTAACCAGACCAGCAAGAATACAAGGACAGAGTTGAAATGCAACGGTTGTCTAATTCGATGTATATGGAAGTCTTTAAAACACACTTTTGAGGAAAGACAGGTATGCCCTTATTGTTATGAATGTTAACCCACCGAATGGTATTGAAACAAGCATATATGGTAGAGAGAAATGTGAGAATGTCATTTATGGATGCAGAATTTGGCCAGTGATGGAGGAAACAGGCCTTGTGAGTGGGACTCCAGTGACAGTATGTAAAGAAATACTTGACCCAATTATAATGAAGCACTACTACAGTTTATTCTAAGAGGTTAGTATTTAAAGTTTTACAAAGAACGTGAAAGGGTTTAGTCTGTAGGGTGTTTTTCTCTTAACGGGGAAAAATAAGGGAATTTTATAATTTCTCCATCAAAATTCTTTTGACCTTTTTTTTTCTTTGCCAAGCTTCCTTCTTCCTTGTTACGGGTTTTAGAAACTACAAACCATATTTACTTCTGCGGTTTTGTTCTGAAAAAGAAAACCTGGCTTATTTACATAAAACACAATATTAACCTAGATTCTGATCTAGGGGGGGGGTCTAAGAGGAAGTTACTGTTTGTTTTGGCGCAGCTGAAGCGAGAAGGCACGCATTCGGTGTTGCCACAACTTTTGGGAAAATGCCATGGAGGTCACTGGATCGTGGTCTCTTCGAGCTGCCTGCACCGTGAGCCTTGGGGCAGATCCCTAGCCCACAGGGCTCAGGGCAGCGTCAGAGCATGCAGAGCTCAGGAACATTCTGAGAGCGTGCATGCTCTCCGCACCGTGGATCATATACATTTGTGGTACTTAACACACTGTGTTTATTTGTTTTCAAATTTGCTCCCAAATATTGACTTTAAATGGTGACCTCAATATTTATGAGGCAAGAAAGTCAGCTTTGGTTACTGCTCTTGGAGTTCTCTGTGTTAATTTTTTTTGGCTTATGGAAGTCATGTGTTTTATACTTTTTTCTATAGCATATGATTGTCAGTGCACACTTGTGGGTAGAAGGTAAGGCTTTCTCTGTATACACAAATGGAATGAATTCTATGTTTTGTGCAGTGTCTCATATCTTTACTGACCTCGATATGAAAGCTTATCAGTCTTTATCATGACAATTTTGTTGAAAATATGTGATTTTTTTTACATGTGAAAATGACACCTAACTTAAATTACTTGAAGTATTCATCAACCAAAGAAATGTTTCCTAAAATTATTATTCAAGATGAAATAGATATTTGATGAAGATTTTTGTTGTAAGGATTGAGGGTAGAATCATATATTTTGACTATGGTCATGGCACCATTATAATGTCTATGAGCTTATAAATAAAACGATAAACAATGCATTATAAAATGGGTTACTAAATCAATGCAGTCTAAAGGCCTTAAATTATACAAAAGAAGGTAAAAACCTGGGCAGATTTAGAATTTGAGTTCTGTGTTTCTGTCATAATTTCTTTTCTTTTTCTTTTTGTTTAGGAGATATGCAGCTATTGAAGAATAAAGTACATTCTAAGGGAGATGGGAGCCAGCAACGGCCAAAGGAACCATTGACAATCATTCTCTAACTTCAATTTCTGTGCTAATTAGTAAAAACACAGAAGCATTGCGCTTTCTCAAAGTTGGAAAAGTAAAAAGATTTTTTTAAAGTCCCATAAAGTTAAAGATGGGAAAATGCTTAGGACAAGCAGATTACATGCGATGAAAGTCTCAATTCTAAATCAACATGATAGATAAATGGAATAAATATTGAATTAAAAATAAATGTCAGTGGACAAGACAATACAAAGCCCATGTACAAGCTGTTTCTAAGAGACATATATAAACCATACAAATAATAATTAGGCTAACAGTTCAACTTTAAAATATGGAAAACGCAACACAGAGAAACTGGTGTAGCTACATCAATACTGGACAAAGTACATTTCATCATGTATAAAATATATACTTATTTCATAAAGAAAACTTTTAATTTACTAAGAAAATACAATTGAAAATTGGCAAATGTTGAATAATGTTATATATATTGCTGAAGTTAAACAGCACAGAGGTAAATTTGCATAAAGGAAGATTTTAACATGCTTCTTTCAAGGACTGATAAATCCAGTTCCATCTAAAAAAAATAGAGCATAAATTTAAATAAAACAACTCATAAAAACGAAAATAAAGTGAATATACTTGATAAGCTTCTGTGAAGTCTTTAGAAGTTTAATGTAGTTGGAGTTATTTGCTATAGTACAGTTTGAAATATCCAAAAGATGGTTTATGTGATTATATTTGACAATTTGTCTGTAATCACAAAAGACACATCAAAAGCATAGTATTTGGCTTATAAGATAAACCACAATTTAACTAAATAATTCATGCTAATTCAAAACAATCAACCTTTTGCCATTTAAGAATATTTTAAGACTAGGAAAAAGATTATAAATGACTAACTTGTTTCTCATATGTTTTTCCACATTAACCATTCTCTACATTTTAAACTTATAAATACTTGGTTATAATTATGAACAACCATAAGCATTTTAAAAATGATCTTTTCTTTCTGCCTAATGGTTATAAACTGTGTGTTTATCTTCAAATCAGGACAAGGGATCCACACTTTAATTTCTTCTGTTAAAATGGTATTTTCTAAAAGGCAACTCCACATTAGTCATCCTTAACATTTTTTGGTTCAGCCTCACTTAACACAATGAAAATTCTCAGTGGGGAGGGGCCACGCTGCCTCAGAGACAGCAGAGGTTGAAGAACACTGGCCCATACTTGATGGGTCACTGAGAGATTGCATCAGCTGAGGATAGCAGATGAAAAATTTAAAAATCATCTGTCTAAACTGTTGGGTCATATCTGTAATGTGAGGTTGTCAAAGTTATTCTGCAGTGTAGCAGAACACCGGGACTTATTCCTTCAGTGTGACCACAATCCAGTAGGCATCGACCAGCCTTTGTCCCTCACAGATCCCACACTCCTTACCTTCTGGTATCACCATTCAACCTACAACTTCTATGAGATTAGCTTTTTAAGATTCCACATTAGTGAGATTATGGTATAGTTGTCTTTCTGGGTCTGGTCTATTTCTTCCAATGCTGTAAATTTTGGCTCTTTCTATGTGGCAAAATTTTCATTCTGTGTATCTGACTATTACTTTGTAGCGGTCTGGAGTGTATGATCTGCTCTTGTGTTTGGTTTCGGGCAGCATCAAGTGTGTGAAATGTGTTTGTATTTGTGCAGAGGCCCATTCCTCTTAGGTGCTGAGTGGTCTTCCATATCACAAGAGTATAATTCAACTTTTTCTATGTAACTGATGCTAGCTTTTGGTTATCTTCAATAAGTCTTGCATTGTGGGCACGCACTTTCATTTCTCTTGGATTGGCATCTATGAAGCAATCGTTGAGGCAAGTAAGGATGATTTTAGGAGAAATTGAGAAGCTGGCTTCTGAAGTGGTCGTACGCCTTTCAAATGTGCTCCAGCAATAGGTGGGAATCCTTTCTGGGACTCATATTATCCACATTTCAAGTTTTAATCATTGTTTTTTAATCTCACTGAGGTTTTAATTTGTGATTTACTCCTGATAAGTAATGTTGAAAATAAGCTTTTGAGCACCTTTGTCCTTTTATATACTTTCTGTAAGACTCGAATGGTTCTTCTACTTTTTATGGAATGGATTTCCTTTTTAACCCATCTTTATAAGTTCTCAAATATTTTATTTTAAATCTGTCACATAATGTGTATTACTCTTAATTTCTCACAGTCTCTGATTTATCTTTTAATTTTCTTGACCCTGTTTGAAAATCAGCAGTTGACAATTTTGGTGAACTCTATCTTGTAGTTTTTTCTTTTATACTTAGTGCTTTAACCATCTTATCTGAAGAGAATTTGTATGTATCATAAAGTCACAAAACCTTTTGTATTTTCCCCAATGAATTTGATAGTTTCATGTATCGGATATATTTAAAGTTAACTTTGTGTTTAATGTGAAACAAAGCCCAAGGTATACTTTTCCTTGGGGACATTGGTTCATTGTAGACCATTTATTGATGATACTATCTATTTCCTATAAGACTATCTTGACATCTTTGTAGAAAACCATCTGAAGATGTATATGTGTCTTAAGGGTTATTAGTTAAGAACTCGGCCCCTGCCATTACATTCTCCGAGATTAAGATCTTGGTTTGACCATTTATTGGACAGTAATCTTGGGTAATTTAGTTAACTCCTGCAAGCCCCAGATTACTCATTCTAGCTCAAACATAAGCACCTTTAGTAGCTAATGTAAGTATCCGAGTGGTGTGACCGGCCTGCAGTAGCCCATGCAGGTTAGTGGTGGAGCTGTCACTAGAACTCAGGTCCTGTCCTGTTTTGCTTGGACTTCATTGTACTCAAATGTATTTACAGTTTTAAAAAGTTATGACTCAAATTTTTTCCAAACCTTTGACGAATGTTTTCCTTTTATTAAGACATATCTGAGAAAAGCCCGATTCTTACCAAGGTATTTGGGGGCTAATAGAAATAAGATTATTTTTGTGATTCCCAAACAGGACACTGTAGCAGATGCCTTAAATCCTCTACTTGGGAAGCTGAGGTGAGAGGACAGTTTGGGAATAGTCAGAGATGCAACACCCTGTCTCTGGCAAATCTGGAGTCCTGCTTCCTCTGGGATTAGGGGCCAAATCAAAAGCTAAAGGCCAGAGAAGCTCAGGCCAAGACAAGAGACAGAGACTCTTTCTCACTGGGATTCATCTCTGTCAAATTTCCACTTGCAGTTTAACAAAATGCATCAGGAAAGCTGAAGAACAGAGCCATCGCATAGTCCTCCTGAGAAACAGATGACTGAGGCACTTTCGTGGATACACTGTGAAACCGAAAGTTGCCTTAAGCACATCTGGTTTGTACGAGACCGCAGCATAAGATATGCTGTGTTCAAAGTCCTCATTTCTCTTTTCTTTGAAAAGTCCAAATGCAGAGCTGGGACATGAGGCCTACCTAGCCCAAGATGCCCCATGTCCAAGATGTAGTGCCACAAGAAGAGTTGTCTGCCTCTATTCGCACAACAAAATGGGTACTCGGTTCCATGCGGGCAGGTTATTCTGTGGCTCAAGGTTTCTGACTTGTATCCACCTATACAGGCCGCTCTCTGTGCATCTCTGGTGATACTGTCTGTGGAACTGGCTCCAGCAGGCACAAACCGCCTGCACTGTTTCCCTTGATATATTTGAAGCACAATGAGACAGTCCCTCCTCTCACTGCTAAATCATGAACCAGACAAGTGTATTAATGTCCACATCGACAGCTCCTTCCTTCTTTTTTGGTTAAAATGCTAGAATTTATGTGCCTAACACACAAATAGGTATATAACAGCTCATGCTGTATCAGGAGAAGAAAACGATATGCATTTCAAAAGACAGACTAGCTTCACACAAGCATTGTCCTGGGTGGGGTAAGACAATGAGCAGACCGAATAAACGGGTGTGGCTTTGCACTTGGAGCGTACAGGAAAATTTGTTCCCCAAGTAACAATGCCTTCCTTTATGGTAATTCCCAGAATCGAGTTCTGGAAAATGTTTCTTGGAGGGATTCTTTCATTTTTTTCCCGTGACTACTCAGGACTTTCAGGTGTCATTTCTTGAGGGTTTATGGCTGGCTTCTCTGGCAGTGTCACCTCTTGCATATATGACACTACCAGGAAGATAGGTAACCCACATTATTGGAAGGACACAGACGGAAGAGGAAACGTTTTGTGGAAATCCCTAGAATATCTTATACACTCTTCATCATCTGTGTTCTCAAAGGTGAAACCAGAGTGTTTCTTCAGAAATCAAGACATTTTTTTTTATAGGATGAACATTGTAAATTATGAGAAGCTGAGGATAATCCCAAGGAATGAGGTAGAACATGCTTAGAAATGCCATTTTTCCTCGGCATTTCTTTAATGCCTTGTTCCTTTAATGGAATGAGGTAGTTCAAACCGAAAAAGACAAACACTTTATGTATAGGTGGAGTAAAATCGAGACCATTTATTTTCACTGTATACTGTCCTGTTGCTTTGAAAGACAGGAGTTTTGAAAACAAGCATATACTTTCACAATTTCAGACTCAGTCTGATCCCTATGGGGTCTGGGAAAATCAGCACCTTATCCCCAGAAGGTACCAAGACTTTATATAAGAATTTCTTGATCCAAGTATAACCATTCTGCTACATACACCTGATCATATAGACCCAGGCACATGTAACTAAGCCTCAGGATCTGCCGTGTCTTTAGCCCGCCTTCTCCCTTTTTGAGATGGATTGTGAGAACACAGGTTGGCGGAAGGGGGTGGTTTTGGCAAATAGCGATGGTTACTCTCGCTGCCAGCAATCACATCGGGGGTCATGTCTGTCTCTGCTGCTGTAGACGTTCCCAAGGAGATGTCAACCTTCCTTTTAAGCAAGAAAGGCAGCCAAGGTCTTTGCCAAATCAAGAAGCAAGATACGGAGGCAGAATTTATACACACTAGGGATATGTTAATAAAGCTAAAATGCATAGTATAATAGAGAATAACAAAGCAAAAAATTGTGAACAATTTATATAGAAGAGTAAGTTGTTTTTTTTAAGTGTTAGACCATTTTTTTTTGGTCTAACATTTTGTTATAAGAGTTTTTTTTTTTATAAGAGTTTGCTTATAAGAGTTTTTTTTTTAACATTCAATATTTTTAATTATAAGAGACATTTGTTACTAGAGCTAATTATTTCGAGTGTTGTAATTGGAATATTGATTTTCTTACCTCATATACCCCTGGAACACCACATGTTCTGTTGGGGGTAAAATTGCACAATAAATGTCAAGTTATCTGTTGGGGAAAAAAAAAGATACTGAGGCAGAAAGGCGTTACCACAAGAGAGCGCATGGCTAAACTAGTTTTCAACTACAAAGAAACAGATGCCCCAGCTCCAAAGCTTCTGGACCTTGCAGAGGAGAAGCACAGGCCATGATTAATTGCAGATACAGCAAGCTGCTGTCCTGGTTATGGAAGGAGAAGGAGGGGCTTCTCTCTCTGCCTTTGACTATTATCACTCAACTGTACTGATTGATCACATCTTCATTTTGAAAAAAAAAATTTGAACAGAACAAAAAGAAAAGAAATAATGATTTTAAGAGAATATTTTTTAAAAAGAAAGCTTCAAAGGGGGAAAGAAGGAAGTATCCACACACAGAGATAAGATGTCAATGTATTGATTTTGGTGCCATCTAAATTTTCAGAGGATTAAAAAAAAGAAATAAAGACTCTTATCCCATAGTTCTTGGGGAGATTTTGAATTCTAGAGTTCTTCTTCAGAAACAGTTCAATTTAGAGTAATATCTGCTTTCCAGAGCTTAATGTTTCATTTAGCACTCATAAATAAAGACATCCCATTATCTCCTTAAGTATGATATAAGTTAATAAAATTATGCAAAACCTGTTGTTTTCAAATCTGAGGTGTGTACTCTACTGTGTGCAGACTGGCCTTACTTCAGATACCCGGTCTTGCCCCTGTTGTCCACTCCCTGTTGCTTTCACTGGCAGGGATTTGAACTTGACCTGACTTGGGTGATGGGAAGGAAGGAATAGCAGACATGTGTAGAGACACGCTGGGATCTGGTGGGCCGTCTGCTCTGATGGAGGTACACCAGCAGCCTGGAAACTTAGCAACGCTTTTCCTCTATTCTTTTGAGATTCCAGTCATCTCCCTCTTCCCTTTCCTCCTTTCAAACCCTTCCACATACCCTTCCTTGCTCTCTTTCAGACTTGTGGCCTCTTTTTACATTAATAGTTGCTATATGCATATATAAAAATGTATACATATATATTCCTAAATATATAGATTCACCCAGCCTAGTCTGTATAAGATTGCTTGTATATATGTTTCCAGAGCTGATCATCGAGTGTTGGATAACCCATTGGGATGCTCTTCCATGGGGTGAAGCCTCATGTGCTTTACCCTCCCCTCCCCCCACCCCCGGCCAATTTATCATGTCATTTGTCATTGTCCTTATTCAGTCCATGTTTAGGGAGGCATGTTGGTTAGACCCTGTGAGGATAGCCGCTCAGCTAGGTTTCTTAGGTGATTTCTAAGGGAGGAGCATTCCTCCCATAAAAACATTTTTACGTTTCAGTCATCCAGGAGGAGGAAGCTATGGTTGATAATTTCTGCACATACCATCAAGGTCTGTACTCAGACCTGGGGAAGGTCTTGCTGTTCCCATGGGCCTGAGGCATTGGCGTCCTGACAGAGCTATGCTCATGATAACAATGCACATTCCCCCAGCTACACTCAACATAAAGTCACAGCATACATCAGTCACACACACAGCATCCACTCCCCTCTTTCTGTTCTCCACCAAATAGGCTTTTGGTGCTGAGATGAAGTCCAAACAGTTGATAAAGATCTAAGGGATGGAATGGATAGTAAATAGCATTTCATTCTTGAAGTGCCTACAGTCTAATGCTACAGCTCACAGCTAACTAATGTACTCCTCTCCTCTCTTTCTCCCCTATCATTTACATACACACAGACACACAGACATACAGACACACAGACACACACAGAGAGACACACACAGAGAAACACACACAAACATGCACACACATACATACAGATACACAGAGAGAAAAAGAGAGAGGAAGGGAGGGAGAGAGAGAGAGAGAGAGAGAGAGAGAGAGAGAGAGAAGAGAAAGTACAAGGTAAATATGCAAATATGGTGTCTCTTTGGTAAGTATAGAAATGAGAGGTTTTGAGATATTGATTACATATATTAGGCAATTCATTCTGCTGTTTTTCTATACATTTCTATATTATATTATTTATGAAACTTTCTGCTCCTAACTTTCTGTGTGCATTTCAACACTGATCACCTCCAGGATAGTTGACTTAGTCAGAAAAGCAGGAGGAGTCAGTTTAAGGAGGTGGTGACAGGGTTGAGGCTGAGAGTAAGTAAGGGATAACTAGGTGAAAGATCACAGAAAAGAGATTTCTTATTAAAAGACAAATCCTGGATACAGGTATAAGCTGATATTACCTGGGATGCTGTATGTCAGCTGGGGCTAGGTAAGTATAACATCAATTGAGGTTCTTATACGGGAGGAGGACATCACAGGGCCCTAACCATAGACAAAGAACTACAGGCAACTCAGGAATCCTGAAAGCAGGAGGAATAGTCGTCTCTAGGGAAGAATCCTCAAATGGTTATCCGACACCAAGTAGTCAGCCCTAAGTATACATAAAGGAAAAGGTTGCATTTATATTTTTAGGAACATTCACATACACAAACACACACGCGTGCACATACACATACACACATACATACACACCAACAAAGAACTAGGCATCATGCATTTGAAAGAAACCAAGGAGGGTGCTTCATGAGAAAGGTTGGAAGAAAGAAAAATTATATAGCTATATTTTAAATTAAAAAAAAAAGAGTATGTGAGTTAATGGTGTAAAATGTATAGGTAAGGATGGATAAAATCAGAACCCATAGGGAGCTAATGGATTAATCCCAGAAAGGAAAACCATATTTTGGGTTTGTTTATATTTTTTTTAAAAAATGATTTTTTTCAATTTTAAGACAAGGTCTCATTATAAAGACTGACTTGAACATATTTCAGTTTCAAAATAATCAGTTACCTAGGGAAGACAATTACATTGATTCCTGAGCCTCTTTCTAAAACAATTTTCTTTTAACCTGAGGAGTTTTGGTAGAATTCTGGTGTGTGAACATATTTTAAAGTTTTTGATGCCCGACTAGACTAGAAGAATATTAAGATGCCATTTTCTTTCTTCTTCTATGCTTATTTCTCTAAGTGAGCCACTTGAATTCTCAGAATATAAAACTGTCTACATAAAGACGACACTTAAGTTTATACAGTGCCAGCCTAGACTTCTGAATTACTCATTCCTGTATCAAAATATTGACTTTGTACCTTTGATTGGGCGTTCTAAAAGGGGTTTCTATCCTTGATAAGACCAAAGTCCCCAGCCTTTCCCAGCCACTGACTTCTCGGGTTTCCTTGTCCCAGTGATGGCGCGCTCGTGCTTCTGCTTGTCCTGGTTAATCTCACAGTCACTCAAACTGCACTGTGTAGGTTATGCCTCACACCTAAGTCATCAGGAAATGCTGTCAGCTATTCCTTCAGAGGACGTTCCCTGTCCCCACAACGTCTCACCTGCGCCACAGATGATGGAGACCACAGCATGATTATCTCTCACTAGGGCTCCATGATTTCTTCTTTGCATTTTTTTAGATTTTTTATTCAAAGATCTTTGTATTGGAGTCCCTCTCAGAGCATTATATTCAAACACACACACACACACACACACACACACACACACACACACACACACCACCTTTTATCCCTTCTCAACCATAACCTCATCCCTCAAATATCCCTTGAAAGCAGCAATGCTAGACTAATTGCTATATCTTCAGTTATTTAATAAAGATGTGTAATTAGAAAATAAAATACCTCATGAGTGAAGGAGTGACATACAGGTAAAAGGAAGACTGTGAGACATGCCTGGTGTAGAGGGCAGAGTGGATGATGGGGCCATGAAAAGTATCCAGAGGCATCATTAACACACTTGCTAATGGGCAATCCAGATTCTCTACCTCTCCTTTTATGAGAGGAAGTTGCACATAGGAAAAGTGGATCTTAGGAGAGGCAAGGCATTGCTTACCTGTATTGATCTGACTTTAAGTTCCAAAGTCACCGTTTGTTATAACCGTCAACCAGTGTGTCTGAATCTTCAACCCTTATCCAAACATGCGATGAGATAAATTTGGGGAGCATCAAATAGGATAAAGTATTAAATGCACTTGACACAAAGTCCTTGCGGTTGGTTGTTAGCAGTTGTTACTCTCTGGTGGGCTGGGCTGAACCAGAGTTAGAATAAGGAAGGAATGATACAAAATGGAGGATCCCTGGAGTCAAAACACCGAGGCCTCTCTGCTTTTCATGTTTAAAGCATGGGTGTAGAGTAAGTGAACAGCCACTAGCACTGCCGTCTAGGGCTGACACAGTTAGCACTTTTTAATGTCATGAATGGAGGTAAGGCACCGCCAGATCACATGCCAGATGAAAAGAGGAAGTCAGCGGAGAAAAACCAAAGGCCTGATTCAGCAGGGGAATGAATGTGTCATGTTGTACCACATCCTGTTTTCCTTTTAGGCCACTGCCCACTGTACCATGTCGCAGCAATATGAGGCTCGTTCAGATCAACTTTACTGGATATCAGCAATAGTTGGCAGAGGCAGCCAGCTCCTGATTCATGCAATATGGCGATCTAATGACGAAGGAAGCATCAGAATCTTGCCTGTGCAGATATAATACATAAGTTATAGCATGTTGTAGATTTGCACACACAGTAACGGGAATTGGGGTGACGAAATCACACATATTACTGAAGTGGGTCTTTATTATACTTGCTGTTTACTTCTACTTTGCAAAATGGGACAACTTGAAACAATATATGTATGTTAAGATATATATATGTATATATACATATATATATGGTTAATAAAACTAAATATAGGCTTGCATGAAGTCATACCATTAATGATTAGATTTGGAGGGCTGCATAAGAGTGTTTTAATGGATTTGGAGTTAACAACTTCAGTGTTTACCGAAGTGTTAAATACTTATATTTGTCTTGCAGGTGTCAACTTGATTAAGGCAACCAGATTGTCAAAATATCCCTCAGAGACAGCAGTCACGGGTATGGAAATGTGCAACTGGGGAAAATGTTTTTTATTAGAGAGCTCTCCTTTGGCAATTTTCATATATCACAGCATGAACTCAATGGGCAGCTGCTCAGTGCAGTGCGTCTGTCACTAAGTGTCGGGGCAGTTCCATAAACCCCTCTGTCGCATGAGTTGGCCAGTAACAAATGAACCTTTGTCGGACATTGAAGCAGGAATTTTTGTGCTTTTACATGAAACAAACAGCTTCACACCAGAGTGGTTATTTAAATCACATCTGCTATGGGACTCTGGGGAAAGTAATCTCCTCAGAAAGAGAGAAGATGAACCTCTGAGATCAATACCTAAACATGTTCATCTGGAAGGAAAAGAGGCTGAAACCCAACTCTCTGTTGTGGGAAACCATCTTAACCACAAAGAGCCATCACCCAAACATCTCCAGTAGCAGGATGGGTTCTGGCTCTCCATTTGCAGCTGATGGGATCTATGTCATCAGGAAAATTTCCTCAAATAAAAGCAGGGCAAGGGAGAAAATGGGTGGGACTAGAGGACAGGTAGGGAGAACGAGTAGCTGGCGGTGTTTAAGCACAAACAAGAGCAATGTGTGCCTGGAAACGGAGGCAGGGGCAAGGCCAGAGGGGCAAGACAAAGTAAGATGGAGGCTAAGGGCCCAGCCAGCGAGTTCCAGGAAGAGCTTGTTCTTGATTCTGATGTCTTAGACATGGTTGGTTTTAACCTCTGAAGACTAAGGCACCTGTATAAGAGTAAAGGATGAGGGAACACAGTTAGAAGATGTTTCTAGAAATCCCAGACTTTGTCATAGCATCTGCTTTACTCTGCTTTTCTGTTGCCATGATGAAATACTGTGACTAAGAACAACTTAGGGGAGCAAAGATCTTATTTCCAGATCACAGGCCGTCCTGGAAGGAAGCCAAGCAGGAATCCTGAGCAAGAACCCATGGAGGAATGCTGCTTACGGGCTTGCTCGTTCGCTCCTGTTCAGCCAGCTTTCTTATGTGTAAGCACAGGCCCCCGACTGCCTAGGAATTGTGCTTTCCCACATCAATCAAGACTATCTCCCACAGACCTTATGACGGGGTCAGTCTCATCAAGACAGTCTTCAGCTGAGGCTCCAACTTCCCAAGTCACTCTAGATTGTGTCAAATTGACAACAAAACCAAGCAGTGCAGCATCTCATGTGTTGATACCTGCCTTGTGTAGAACCTGCTGAAATGCCACTGTGTCACAGGTATAGAGTGGACTTCAAAAAGTCTCAGTAATTTCTATGCTCAGATAGAATTGATGGGGCTTCTTCCCATGTATCCAAGCAGCAAACTGAGCAGTTTTAAGAAGATGCAAGTGTCTATAATGACTCCCCTTCTGTTTGCTAATATTGATAACACCAACTAGAAGTGATACAAGAGCTGCGAAACACCTTTCTTCCTACACAGAGACTTGGAATGAGTGGAAAATTGCAGTAAGATCTGAAAGGTTGGCAGAAATTTGGGAACTCATCTACAGGTCAGTTGGTTTATGGTCTCTAGGTTTACAAACTAACCTAAGGCAGTAATTTTCATCTAGCTTAGACCCCTCCCCCCTCAGTGTTCCCTTAGTTCTCAAGACTGGCCATTGTGAAGGCGGTGCTGCAGTTGAGAGAGGAGTTATTGGGGAAGTCTTAATGACTACAGAATAATGTCCCTGATATGTCAAAAACTGTGATTCTGGGTCTACAATTTTCTGAGGAGAGGCCACACAATCCCAGGGAAATGGGGTTGGGAAAACCATCTGAAAGAAAGAAAGTGACAGAAATCTGTGGCAAAGATCTGGCTTGGGAGGTTGTTCAATGATTCTTAATATCTCCAAGATTTGCTTTCAATGCCTTACTACTGTGCACACTGGTCCACGGATATTTAGAACACGGAGAAGGGGAACGAACAAGAGGGAAAGTGAACTGAGAATCCCAAAATGTTCATTGACAGCACTACTGTACTGGTGTCTGACAATAGTTGGGTGGGGAGAGAGGGAGATAGAGAAGGAGAGGGAGGGAGGGAGAGGAAGAAGGAGAGAGAATGGGACTGATTCTGGCAGGTCACGTTCACTTAAAGAACAGGAGAGCAGATGATCACCACAGTTAATGTGTCTGTGAAAGTTGACTGACGCTAAGAGACCATCTCTCATCAACTTAGGTAATAATAGAAACACAGCAATTTCTAGAAGTTTAACCTGTGGGAAAAAGAACCATGACAGCAGACCTGGAGCCTCACCTTACACCTTGATTATAGAAACTGATGTGGTCATGACAGCACACTGAAGTCACAACCTCATATTAAAAGCTTTGGGGATTGTGGGAAGTGGAGTTCCTAAGTAAGGTTCGCATGCCCTCAACTCATGTATACTCAAGGTGAAGTAATTTACTTAGGTTTCTGCTACCACCGTGAGACAACTGGTTACCCACCTGAGAGACGACTGTTTGAAACCAAGAAAATAACCACAAAGAATTAGTCAGAGAGGGGTCAAAGGGAAATAAATGCACCCAGAGTCAGTCTCTTAGTCACAAGCCAGGCTCAGAATTTACTAAAGATCATTGCTAAGTGATATGCCTTTGTTAGAGAACCGAGGACAAAAGGAAGGACCACTTAAAGTCTTTTCTGGTTCCTGACTGTGTCTACTACAGCTTAACACTGTGAGAGAACAGACTTGTTGCTCATTATCCAGTTGATGACAGTAGTGTCTGTGTAGTAAATGCAGTAACATATTACTCAACAGAAATAACCTCTCAAGATCAGTCCCAGTAACCAGGGTGAGATTCCCTGAAGAAACTATAGAACTGTAGCATCAAAGAATGGGTCGACATGGGGGAGGGGTCTAAGATTCTGCACGGACTATGGAGACAAAAGCATCTACATAATGATTAATCTCCTCTTTAAAATTCTAGTACATTATCACAACCAGACCAGTCTCCTTGACTATCAGGATCTGAGGTGGGAGAAAATTAAAATATTCACTAATATCTTTTTGTCTTGAGAAACTTTTTACAAAATTTCAAGTGCTATTAGCTTTTAATTGAGGAAAGAACCATTTCAATTTTCTCTTCTTTTCCTTACAGATTTTTTTTTCCAATAGAATATATGGAAGCAGAGTTCATCGCTGGAGTTATTCCAATTCTTATGTGAGACAAGAGCTGGCTACTTACAAGGCCAGCTATGAAGATTAAAGGACTGTAACAGTGTTACCATGTGCCTGTCCTATTAGAGACTTCTGACCTGAATACAACTATGGGTTAACACTGGCTAGACTTATTAGTATGTCTTACACCAAGATTACTGTTTCATAACTAAGACCTTAGCAAGTACTAACGGATCATGAAAAATAGACAAAAAAGACAAATTTGTCTTTCTTCCACCCATAAATAAATGCCACTGGAGACTTGTCAGGGTTTCATGTTGTCCAGCTCTCGGTGAAGAAGGCATATGGTATGATTCACCAAGATGGGAAGATTATCTTGAGCACTGGATAATTGCAGTGATAGCAGATCTGTTAGCAGCAGCTATCTAGTTTCTAGCAAAAGGCCCCAGTTCGGACCACAGAATTATGATTATGAAGAGACACAGTGGCCTGGGTGGGTTTTGGGCAGTGTTACTTATGTGTGTCCTTTGAGATTGACTCTCATTCTCCTTTGAAATTCGGTGAGTTCCTATCATCTTTAAAAACCATTTCTGTTCTGCTAAAACTTACTGCTCTTTGCTACTAAAGCACCATTATCCTTATCAATGTATTAGGGTAATGCTGAGTCTTTAAGACACTTCTTTGGCCACCTCTCAGGAGAGGCTCAGTTTTGTGGCTTTTGTACACAGTATGGAGAAGACCCCACTATGGAATCTTCCCCCGTAGGTTGCGACCAGTAGAATAATGAATGAGAAATGGCTCTTGACATCCTACCAGCAGCTAGTCTGAAGACATGAAAATGGGCTTTAATTCAGAAAGTCTTACCTGAAAGAGCTGTAGCCAACCATGTGACTTCCCTGGAACATTTGTTCTCTTGCATGTGGACAACCAATCCAGCCCTTATTCTGCAAGGCTCTAATAAGATTTAAAGAAAATGGTTGTGAAGGGCTAACCCAGATCTTGGAGAAGATGAAAAATGTTGACGTACACAAACCAAAAGTGCCTGATTCAAGCATCCTTACTTGGGGATGGAGCTCAGGGAGTCTTAAGGAAGAGTTGGGAGGAAGAACTGAAGGGTCCAACGGGGATAGGAATTCCACAGGAAGACCAACAAAGTCGACTCTCCCAGATGCTTGGGGCTCTCAGAGACTGAAACACCAACCAAAGAGCATACACAACTGGACCTAGGCTTCCCTGCACAATATGTAGCAGATGTGCAGCTCGGTCTTCATGTGGGTCCTGAACAACTGGAGTGGGGCTTGTCCCTAAAGCTGTTGCCTATCTGTGGAATATGTTTCCCTAACTGGGCTTCCTTGTCTGGCCTCAGGAGGATGCACCTAGCCCTGCAGAAAGCCCTCTATTGATGCATTGCAAGAGTTTTTTTTTTTTTTCTATATTTAAGATTTGCAAATATGTAGGCTGGTTTATTCCCTTAAGGTTTTTTAAATTACTATTATTTCACATGCATGGGCATATTGCTTGCATGTAAATCTGTTCACCATGTGCCTGCAGTGCCATTGGAGCTCCTGAAATTAGAGTTACAGATGGTTGTAAATCACCATACAGGTGTTAGGGATTGAACCCAGGCTCTTTGGAAGAGCAGCCAGTGCTCTTAACTGCTAAAACATTACTCCAGCCCTTATTTGGGATGCTTTTTACAGTGGCCTTTGGAATTTTTAAAACTTTTCTTTGATTGGATGTGGTTTTGAATCATAGCTAAGCAATTATTGCCTAATCTAAGGTCTTGAAGACCAAGACTTATATTTTCTTGTAGGATGGAAAAAAAATGAAATTGAATTTATAATCCCACGTGCTTATTTCACAAGAGTCAATGTGGTGCCTTGGCTAAAGGCTGGTCTATGCAATGTGGACTGTAGCTTGGGGCTATGAGGATTCCCCAGGATGGGCTGTGTGTGATTCTAAGCAAGATGGTAAGACCTGAGTTCACATAGCACTGGGAATGCTCGTGCTTACCTCAAACTCATGTTCACACAGTTAATAAGAACAAACAACTTCACCTAGACTACTGTCAAAATTCAATGTGTGATTTTATAAATAGTACTAGATATATATGATCATGACAAAACTCAAGAGAACAACGGTCTTAAAATTGAACTAATACCAAATAAGACGTTAGGATTGGCAGATAATGGCTGTAGAGTAGCCTCTGTAAATATGTTCAAGCACTTAAAGGGAATTATAATTACAACAAGTGATTATAATTAGCTACAAATAAAATTGATTGAAAATAAAAATTCTTGAGTTGGGAAGTATATAAGAAATGATGAATTCACTGAATAAGCTTGAGAATTTGAACACATATACAAAGAACAGAAGTTATCATTAGAACAAAAAAGGGAATGTGAAAATATCAGTTGAGGGTCCTGCTGGTGAGCCCCAGTTGGTAGGGACACAGGGTTGCCATCAAATGATGGTGTTTGAAAAAAATGTCTGGGCAGCTGTGCAGCCTAATAAAATTCCCATGGTCATAGAACTCCCCATAGTTCTGGGAATGGTTGAATACATTGTTTAATAAAGTGGTTATAAATGCATCAGGAATGTTGGGCTTGATTGGCCAGTATCTGAATGGTTTCTTCAGCGTGGGCCAAAGCACATTCTCACAACCAGAAGAAGGACCATAACAAGAAGGACTATAAGAAGAAGGGCTGCTGACCTTTGTATCATGGACATTGGATTATATCTTACTATGGGGCCATAATGGCCCAGGGTTACAACATTTAAGAGTTGAGGGAGATTTAACCCTGGCTACCTCAAACATAAGGAGTACTGAGTTGGGAACGCCGCCTCTGCCAACCTGGCACAGTAAAGCTAGCTACCGCACCATCAACCATAGTGAGAATTTATCACCTTGACAATTATGAGACTTCACTCCTTGTTTGACCTTAGAAGCTGTCAATTAATATATAAACAACTTCAATAGAATTATCAAATAATAATATTTACTCTATGGAGAATGAGACAATTACTTCCATTTCACTATTTAAACCCAGTTCAGTAATGCAATAAGTAGATATAAATAAATAAATAAATAAATAAATAAAATGAAATTTAATCTGCACACTGGTATAATGAGTAACAATACATTTTTCTATCAATCAAAAATTTATTAAAAACTACAATGACCTGAACAAATGAATTAAGATAATAAAAGATTTAAACTAAACAGACAAGATTACAAACACCCCTCACAAAAAGATTTATGTATGACAAATGAGCACATGAACATGTGTGGAACATTAGTAGTAAACACAAAGTACCTACTAAAAGCTACCACTAGTCATCAGCTACTAAAGTTTTTACAGGAACAGTGGTAAGCCAGTCTATTTTATAAACCTCTTACATGTCTACTCCATTAAACACATATATGCTCCAATTAAATACATACATACTCTATGTTTAACCAGTTTGACTACTACATATACTTAGCAATAAAATAAAAATACTGTGTGTGAAAAATCTCTCTCTGATCTCAGCTTAAAACAATAGATTCACTGGACTAGCCTCATTTACTGGTGTTTGTCTGGGCTTGTTGGAGAATAGACTCACCTGATTGATCTTCTGCTCCATATGGCTTATTACAGCTGGGAGTTCAACTAGAGCTTTTAGCTGGAGGACACTTCTATATGGGCTGTGTGCAGGATTCGAACCTCGCATAGCCCAGTAGGTGGATTCCAAAAGAACGTTTTGTAAAACACAGAGATATGAATTGCAGATCCTCTCTCAAATTTCTGTGAAACTCTACTGGTCCACAGAGACAATTTAATTTTTAAAAAAAATATAAAAATTACATGTCCCATTTCACAATAAAGAGTGGTGATAACTTTATGTTGGCATTTTTCCTACCACACATCTAAGAAATTTTATGATTATAGCCCACACACTTGTGGAAGCAAGACAACAACTTGGGGAATCGGTTATCTTCTTCTACCATATGGGTTCTGGGGGCTTGAACTCAGAGTCTCAGTTTGGCCACAGGCACCTTTACTCACTGAGCCACCTTACTGACTCAATAATGAAACTCTAAGGGGGAAATTATTCAAATCTACAAACACAGATGGATAAACAAAATAAAAAAATCGACACATTTGTATAATCGAACACTTCGTTGAATTATCCATTGAGTACTCAATAGAAAAAAGAAATATGCTCCAAATATACATGAGGACATGGATAACTCTCAAGACATTATGTTGAACAAAAGGAACCCTACCCGAAAACCACATGGAGGTTAGGAAGGGGCAAGACTAAAACTAAAAATAGTGGCTTCTTCTTCAGAAGAGAGAGTTCATGGAAATAACACCTATTTTACTGGAGAACGAAAACGTTCTGTCTTGAGTAATTGTTGACAGGTTTTAAATCTCATCACACTGTCCCCTGAAGCTATGTGCATCTCCTTATGTAAATTTTAACCTCAATTTAAATGTGCTATATAATTATTTTAAGAGTATGCATCGTTGTCCCATCTGTTCCTCTCACTAGCTTTATAGGGGGGCTATATTAATAGGTTCATTTACTAAGGTGATAAATTGCTCAAGATGATAGAGAAAGTCAAAGGCATGGCTAGAATGTGACAAGGTGCTCTCAAGCACAGACTTGGCTCTTTTTTTTTTCCAGTAATAAGGAAAGCAGACTTGTGACTGTAGAGGAAATACATAGATCATGCACATAAGCACACAATATGCACAAATACACAGAATATGCATAAAAATACAAGTAAGTATTCATGGCTGAAGAAGGATTTTTTTCTATATAGAACCTCAATTTGAGTAATTTCTTTATTTTTATTTTTTTTATATTTTTTTCTATTTTTATTTGACATTCCGAAAGAGAAACCACTGAAGTTGCTTGACAAATTAGCGTAGATGATTGAGTAAATATAGTATGAAGAATTGTTAAGGTGTTGTAACTATTCTATATATAATTGTGATAACACACCCATGGCTATACAGCTTTTCAAGTCCTATAGAAGTATACAACATAAAGTAACAGCTTCAATACATGATAACTTTGAGCATTTATAAGATCAAATGGTATAGGCGATGCAAAGTTCGTTAAACTAGTCATATATTACAAACTGTTGACAAAAACTCACTGAAGCAGGACAGGTGCTGGTCTGAGTCACCCTGTGCAGCGATGGAAATAGTGAGTCTGAGGAACCAGAGAAAAGCATACAAGAATTACACTAAAGATTCATTATGAAAACACTTTACCGAAATCTACTAATTAGAGTGACTGTATAAAACGGTTAGAATCAAGATTCTCAGTATTTGCTCAGGATTTTCCATATAACCAAGGTAATGGCATTTGAATAAGTCATATGTTGACAGATTAAGTGCAGGGGTACTTTATTTTTAAATCACCATAGAAACCTGAGTATATTCTTTAACATGAAACTCTTTTACCTACCTATTTATTTATATATCATTACTAAGAGATATCTTGTATAGCCATACTGTGACAGATGCCAGCCTTTTTGGTCCATTTTAATACACCAACCACGACTACATTTCTCTTTTCTATGATATAATACCTTGTCATAACATTTATTGGTCTACTCTTAAATTTAAATTAAGCAACAAATGAATACTTTCCCCAAAGTACATTCTGTTCCAAAGCAGATGACTTAAAAGTCCAATTAACTAACAGCGAACGTTTTGGAAGCCAAATGACTCAAAGTAAAACATTGAAACCAGTAAGTCAATTTATTCTTTAGAGAGAAGCATTCCCTAAAGTCCCAGTGGCTAACAAGGTATTCATGGTTTGACATGAGCTAGAATTTCTAGGATTTTGTGAGTTTGGTCTGGGTATTTCAACACAGTTTATGACAGTGAGAGCAATTTCCTAATTCCAGGTTCCTGTAAAATAATATTTGAATGTGCATGAAAGTAGTTATTCACCAGGAATTCATAACCAGATTAAGAAAAGATTAGTAGTCATGACTCGTCCATCACTGCCTTGGACACTATCAAGCACAAAGTGATATTTTTTTTTTCAATAGTAAGGAAAGCAGACTTGCGACTGTGCAGCAAATACATAGATCATGTGTATGCATAACTACGTAATATGTACAAATACACATACTGCGCATAATATAAAATACACATACCCTCCTCAGTCCCTCGTGGGAGACCAGTAGTGAAGTTTCACTGTGCATTAAATGGGACGCATGCACTGATTTACACTGTGAGGCTCTGCAGAGGTGAATGCTCTGCCAAAAGAAAAAGAAAAGTAAAACCCAGGCATGAAGGGAGTGGTGGTCAGGCATCGCACCTGCTCTGAGGGCTGAGAAGTCAAGGCAGTGGTGGTTGGAAACCATGCAGCCAACAGTCGTTACTAAGCACAGTGCAAACACTCTAACTTCCTTAGACAGGACTTTTACAGCATCATAAAGTTCTTTCTCAAAACTCATTAAGATTTTTTTAAAAAAAATTATTCCACATGTATGTATGTGTGCCCAGTATACACAAGTGTCCTTGGAGGCCAGAAGACGACACTGGATCCCCTAGAATTGGAAATAGAGTAGTCCTGAGCTGCCTGATATGGGTTCTAGGAACTGAACTTGGGTCCTCTGCAATAGCAGCAAAAATGTTCCTTGCTCCAGAGCCTCCCATATACCAGCCCTTAAAATCAGCTAGCACAGCTACCGCTAGAAAGATTTTTTCCTTTTACTTATATATTTATTTTTTTCTTGGCACAGAGTTTCTGAAGAAAGCTATAGATTCCTCCTTTCTGAGAGCCCAAGGCTTTCAGAAATATTTAAAACTTTATTTCTCATCTTTCTCCATATACATATATATCACCTGGTATTGTTCACTGAAAGGTTTTAGGTTTAAACATCTCCACAAACAGAAGCAGTATGCTAGTAACCCAATCTACCCAAAAATTGGCAAGGATCTGACCAACTCTGGTTACTGCAAACCTCAATCTGTGGGATCAATTGAGGTTCATTGATTGATTTACTTCTTTAAGTTGAATTAATCAGAAATGGATGTCAAGGAAATAATGGACAAAAGAAGCAGGAGGAGGAGGAAGAGGAGGAGGAGGAGGAGGAGGAGGAGGAGGAGGAGGAGGAGGAGGAGGAAAATATTCTTGACATTTAATTTAATGGTGAAGAAAATATGAAGCAACTCTATTCCCCCAAAGTTACTACCTCTTCACTGGGTGGTCAAACCCAGTATAGAGGGAGAAGGATAGATTTATTGTTACTCTTAGCTTAAGAGTCCCTGGCTTTTTCCTTCTGCATATGAGGAAGTGACCTTTCCACAGCTGCTTACTGTCTTTCTTATATCGTTATATCAGCACCCTTAGTTACTGCACTAGCGTAATATTTCTTAAACACCACATAATGATTAGTGAATGGAAGGGAAAATGGAAATTTAGCAAAATCCCTGAAAGGGCCCATACCACATGTTCAGTCACAAGATTCAGTCACACTGATTGCTGGGAGAGAGCATTAGAGTAGCTCTGTCCCACTACTGACAATCAGCGCAGTATTAATCAGATTTTCATCATGTCATTTTTTTTTCTCCAGCAACTATAAGATCACAGAAAATAGGTAACGTGGTCAATATAATTTTTATTTTATTTTATTGTTTTGAGACAGGGTTTTTCTGTATAGCCCTGGCTGTCCTGGAATTCACTCTGTAGATCAGGCTAGCCTCGAACTCAGAAATCCGCCTGCCTCTGCCTCCCAGAGTGCTGGGATTACGGGCGTGCGCCACTACCGCCCTGCTCAATTTTTGTTTCTTTAATATCAAGGTTATTTCCCCTCCCCCTCCCACCCCAGTTTCTCAGTACTCTGAGCTGAATAGTGCAGAATATAAAGGGTGAAATTATCATCTGACTTTCCTTTGGGAATAAGAATGAAATGATTGCCAACATCACAGTAAGCCAAACAAAAGTAGCCTGAGTTCTGAAAGTAGAGACATTAAGGACACATAGCTGTCCTGTCCTCTTCTCTCTAATTTTAAGGTCTACTGTGAGAGTTCAGAACACTGTGAAGGAAAACACAACCCTCATTCCACACCGTCAGATCCTCACAGACCACTCAGTGATGCACTTGAAACACCAACAAGTTATTGGAGAAATAGAGAGCATCAGCCTTGATTGTAGAACACCCAGCGGACTTAAGGAAAGCAGAAGCCGCATTAATGGGGGATTATAAACTGTCTCACAAAGTAGTTATAGTCAGAATAGCAGGTGCTCAGTGACCACAGATGAAAGGGAGATGCTCAGATGGCTTTGTCAGAAAAGTATTTCTGGTTGACCTTAAAAGGGGGAACGTTTGAGGTTACTTGGAAGTCTTTGGGGCCTTGATATCATTGAGCCCTTCAATGACACACACAGATAGACTGAGGAATCCACTGGTTTTAAATGTACCATTCAGTGCTTAGCCAGATTACGGAGAGACCCACATCTGGGGGATGTGTGCCAACAACTATAAAAAAAAAAAAAACAATGTAGTCTGGAACCTGGAAACTATTAAAGCATTCTGGTAACAGATTGGCTAAGCGACTCTACTTCCAATTCTGCATTTAATTTTTTTTTTACTGGTCTTGATTTCTGTAACTAATTAAGAGTAAAGAAAGTTTCTCTTATTTGTTTCAAAGAATCATCCGTGTGTGGTATGAATGTGGTTTGGCGCTGCAAGCCATTTCAAGTGTTTTCATTCGTATTAAATAACTGTGACATTAAACTAAAATGATCAGGCTGACAGTAGGATTATTGATTGCTTTATTACTGTTGGTGATAGCTAAAACACCAACAGTAATACCAAACTAAACATAGTAAAACACCCAAACAGCTTGCTTCTACTACTTGGATGCAGCGGGGTTAAGAAGACTGACTTCACTTTAAATTGGCAACATTAAAGTAATTATTTTAAATACTTTGTACCCACTGTGTGCTAATGCCGACATTCTCAAACTCAAAGAATCTTTTACTACCTATGTCCTTACACGGTCTTACATAAGTCAGTGTCAAAGACTCTGACTCGGGCACAGGACTCGGGCATTCCAGTGGGCCAGGACAACTTCAATGCGAGGTCAGCTTAGGTTATATACTGCTTCCCGGATTAGGTTTGGCAACGCAACAGTCTACTTATACAGCGGGCTTTCTATTACCAGAGTGCCAGGCACAGATGCCTTTTCTTTCCCTTCCTCTGTTCTATAAGTAACCAATAACTTATGGATACAGGGGGCAACTGCAGTGAGAGAGGCACACCTGGAAAAGTGCTCAGAGGGGCTGTCATTTTGTAGCCTCTACCCAGTCTTCTCACTTTGTGCCAAAACTAATTTGTATGCTCAGTTATATTTAAAATACCCTATTTGGAACTAACGTGGGTACACGTGTGTGTGTGTGTGTGTGTGTGTGTGTGTGTGTGTATGTGCACTTGTATATATACACCCAAAATATTCAATAACTTGTGTCACTAAACTGTAATTTTTATGCAGACTTAGCATAATGCAGTTTATTCTCTGTGGTTAAGTTTAATTGCTCATGTCCTTAAAGTCACTTTTTAAAAATAAAAAATTCAAATAAGCTTATCTTTTGTCTGTAGATATATCCCAATCTCTTAAAACAACCAATATAATAAGTCTATCGGCTGCTTGTTACACACTGCCACTGCCCAGAAGGATGAAGGAATCCATGTGTTGAGTCAGGTCTGAGGCAGGTATCAGGAAGCAGGTGGACTCAGAACTTCCCATTAGCCTCTCACAAGATGATCACCGAACCTCCCAGTTTCCTTCCAGAATATAAGTTCAAAAGTTAAGCACCACTTCCTGCTCAGCCGTGGAGGTGTTCTTATTCAAAAAAAAAAAAAAAAAAAGATGAGTTGGGTGGATGGTGGTTCCCATGGTTACAGGGGGCAGCGAGGGGAAGTCAAGAAAAACAATTATATTCCTAAGGCTATCATGTTTACAGACTTCCTCTGCCAGCCTACTACATAGCCAAAGGTTTTTGAGAACCTCCCAGAGGAGATCTGTTAAATCTCTGTAAAGAAAGCCAGTGCACCACTTAATGCTATAACCATGACTGCCTTGGTGTGAAGGCCTTTAATTACAGGAAGTCCTCCCATCTTTCATCTTCAGGTGGTGCCCCCAGGCTCCAGAGCATCCTTAACTTCCATTCCCCAAAGCCTCTGGGGAAAGCATCCCTCCCTCTGTACCCCAAGAAGTTGCTTGGTGGGAGTCAGAATGGATGCTATTTTGCTGGTAAACTGAGTCAAGTTCATGCACCAAACTCACAGATAAGTCCCTCTGAGTCCCTCAGCTGCCCCAACCTCCTTCAGCTTCTACAAACTGTCTGTCAAATCCCCATCTGGCAGAGCAGCCACATTAGAAAGCGCAGCAAGGAACCCCTCCCCCTCTCCCCCCCCCTTATTGATTGCTCCAGTCTCCAAGCACAGGAGCAAGTGCTCCTAACTGGAGAGCGAAGGAAAACGCCGGGTGCAAAGTATTTATCTTCCTCCCAAAGCAATTTGCTGGCTCATCTGTGAAGTTGTTTATTAAGCCAAACAATTACAAGCACGGGGCTTCCAGTAAGTAGCTTTTATTTTGAAGGCCATTCCTGCCACTGGTTTAAGTGGAAGTCAAAGCCCTTTCATAGTTTCTTGGCTTTCAGAGCTGGCAGAATTCCAAAGAATCATTAAGTAACATGCAAGGAGAGCGCAAGGCTTCTTTCTTTCTTTTTTCTTTCTTTCTTTCTTCCTTCCCTTCTTTCTTTCTTTCTTTCTCTCTTTCTTTCTAGTCAGGGATTACATTTCCTGAATAAAAATAGTATTCATTTTTTTAAACACATTTCAAATGTATTTTTATTTATGAGCATGTGTGTATGTCTGCTTATCTGTATGTGTACCAAGTAGATACAGATGCCCCAAGGAAGCCAAAAGATGATTAGAGATCCCCTGGAACTGGAGCTAGAGGAGCTTGTGAGCGGCAGTGTGGTCCTGTGGGCAGCCAAACCCTGCTCCTTTGCAACAGCAACCAGTTCTCTTAATTGCTGAGCCATCTCCCAGGTGCCAACAACAGTGTTTGTAGTAATAAGAGTTAAAGACCTGTGGAAGGGTTTCTAAAGTCAAAACTCTGTCCCTTGCCTCCAGTCTTCCCACAAGGAAAATAAGGGCATCCTCAGAGCTCGGTCCTCCTTGCTGTGCAAGCCTGCCTTAGCTAGCCCTGACACAGGAGAGGGAGAGATCTCCTTTCTAAAGGAGTCTGACCAGAGCGGCAACCTTCTGCTCTGGGGGCAGGACTACAGAGCATTCTCCGATTTGGCAAAGGGCCACGCCTCCTAGCCATCCTCCCGCCCCAATCCCATTGCCCAACCCCTTTGAGCCCCCCACCCCCTAATTCCAAGTTCAGGGAATTTCCCCCAGCATCTTCAAGGGGGCAGTTTCCTGCCTGAAGGAAGAGAGGAGTGCAGATAAAAAGGGTGCAGCGGGTTTGAGAACACCATAGTGCTCTAAAGAGCCCCAATCTCCACACCTCCTCCAGCATATCCCTGAGCGGGTGCTCCCTGGTCTCGGACCTCCTCCACAATGAGCCTCCAGCTCCGCAGCTCCGCCCGCATCCCTAGCCGGTCCAGCTCGCCATTCACGCAGCTGGCGTTTCTGTTGCTGCTAACTTTGCCGCAGCATCTAGCTGAAGGTGAGTGAGGGCGCAGCACCTGCGTGGCGCAGGGTGCCTGACACACCCAGCGAGACCCAGGAGCAGGGAAAGGGCTCATCCAGCACCCTCTCATAATCTCCTCTCCTCCCGCAGCTGCTCCTTCCGCAGCCATAGCAACCGCAACCGAGCTGCGTTGTATTTGCTTAACCGTAACTCCAAGAATTAACCCCAAAATGATCGCTAATTTGGAGGTGATCCCTGCAGGTCCACAGTGCTCCACGGTGGAAGTCATGTGAGTTCTGATTGTGCTCTGGGTGAAGGTGATCTTGGGGGATGGAAGTCCATGACAAGCCCCCCACCCTCCACCCCGGGGTCTTCAGTCACCCGGGGTTCACCCGTGCATCCTCGTCTTTTCCCTCCACAGAGCTAAGCTGAAGAATCAGAAGGATGTCTGTCTGGACCCAGAAGCTCCAGTGATAAAGAAAATCATTCAGAAAATACTGGACAGGTACTTGCTATCTTGGTCTTTGAGGTTTTTTAGTCTCTGCAGCTGGCAAGGTCGTTATTCACGCTGTATGAGTTGAGGTTCTGGTATCACATTCTAAACGGAGCTTAGAATAAAAAAGATTCAGAAGAGAAAGTTGTTATTCTGGGATGTTGCAATATCCCAGAACCCATTACTCAGTGTGTGGGGGGTGTGTGTGTGTGTGTGTGTGTGTGTGTGTGTGTGTTAGGATAAGCTGAAGGATTTTAGTTACTGATTTAATCCTTTTCTCAACAGTGAAAAAAAGAAAGCCAAACGGAATGCACTTGCAGTGGAAAGATCGGCCAGTGTTCAATAGAAAGATTTCTGAGGACTCTATCCCCAGTGAAGACAAGAAGGAAAGGCTGATTCTCGCCATCTACGGATTTTCTTTATGAGCTCCCTGCTTTGATGAGAAAAGGGAAACCACTGTCCCTGAAGCTTCCAGCTCATCTTATGAGTGTATTTGGCAAAATATTTCTTAGTCTTTCCTGTCTGTTACACTATTGGAAATTGTGGTACTTTAGTGTGTAGGTCAAGAATCATTGATTGTTAACCTTTCAAAATGTCTTGAATTGAAGGTGACTATTGTATTGTGTCTCCAGAATATGTGTGTGTATGTATGTATGTATGTATGTATATATATATACATATATATGTATATATATATACACACACACACAATATATGTATTTGTAGTGCCTTTGTAATGTTCATGAGAAGGCAACACCCTCACCCTCTCTCTCAGGAAATGGGAGCCTCTTTTACTGTTGTTTCTTGGGTGTGTTAAGGAGCTTTCTTACATCTGAGGAGCCTGGCATATAACTTTCATGGTTTTAGAAAGCTACTATGTCATGCAGAAACCCGTGTAGAATACATTTCCTTACTTAGAATTTCTAAATGTGTAAGTTCTAGAAGGATCAATGTGTTCTCATCTTATAATTTTAGACATCTGATGTCTTCTTAGTATGGCATAATGTCATGACCTACTCATCAACCTGTACGCTATTTATTAACTAGTTTATTAGTATCACTATTTGGACCACTAGGTATATAGATGAAAAAGGTAGGAAGCAAGGGCACTCCTTAGTTTTCATAAAAAATATTAAAAGTTATTTCTAGTGAGAGAAATTTTAGCAAATGTCTATACTCTTAGGGTTTTGAAAACATACTTAACATGGTTGAATATGCATTGCTGAAATATTTAGATGACTGTAGTTGTCTTTTAAAGAGTTTGCTTTATTATAAGGAAATTAATGAATGCACTGTACCTATTACTTTAAGACTGTACATCTTAAAGTGTCTCACTTGTTTTTATTACTCTTTTGAGAAAAATAAAGTATCTCTAGATTTCATTCATGTTGTTCCTGATTTCCTGTGATGGTGAATCTCATTATCCTGCGCTCTACATTATTTACAAAGTTAGCTCTACACTTCCCGCCTTGGCTTGCAGAAGGGTCTGCTCCCCCAAATTCCCTGCACCATTTCCATCTCTAAACTCATCCCTCATTTGGCTATCCTTCCAGGGCATCAGCAGCTTCTGGGGACCTTAGAAAAAACAAATGTGCTAAGACTTCCCCATCTTCATCCCTTCACAGCTCTCCGCTGTAGTTCAGCTCTTGGGCAAGTTCCAGACATTCGCACATAAAAGGCAGAGGCTTTAGCTTGGTGCCTTGGGAGGCAGTGGAAACTCTGGGAATTGGAGCCCAGATGGGGATTTAGATCATAACGGGCATAGCTTTCAAGGGGAGCTGGGGAGCCTCAGCCCCTTAACTTCTTTTCTCCCACATAACCCACATGGGTGGAAAGGTCTGTGTCCTCTGCACTCGTGCCAGAGATAAAGCGTTGAGGCGGATTCGTCATGAAACCAAACCTCAAACATTCAAAACTAGGAGCCAAATAGGCTCTCCCTCCTCTTACCCATTTAAAGTTCCCCATGGAAGACATTGTTCCAGGAGCTAATTAGTGCACTCTGCATTTCCCAGGCAGAAAATCAACCTTACAAAAGCCGGGCAAGTGCGGCTGTGTCTCCTCTCAGGTGGTTCTTCTCAAGCGTTGCCTCTCTCGCACTCTGTGCTGCGGGGCGTGCGGTTCTCTAGCCTGGTCATTCTGCCTCCTTTGCTAAGGCTCTCCCTGCAAAGGGCTTTCTCCTTTTTATTTATTTTTTATTTATTTATTTATTTATTTATTTATTTATTTTTGTCCACAAGAGCAAATCCACAGTTTGGCACCAGCAATACCTCTCTCAGGACACTTTTGCTGAATATTCCCAGCTCAGCACCTTTCCGGCACTAGATGGACAAATGTTGCTTTGCTATTGTCTGTGTATGGGTTTCTCCATCCTAATCTACAGAGAACTCTCCTGAAGCAGGCACTGAATTCTACCTTTCTCTGGATGCCCAATGTACGGCATGGACTGACTAAAGAAGCTAATAACATCCCAACCCAGGTTATCGGATGCTGTCCTAAAGTCAGTAATCTGGTTCCTGGTTGGTACCTGCCTCTTTCCTCCTGGTCTATAGGAACACTCCTAACACATAGCGTGCCCCTAGAATTTACCTGACGGACTTTAATTCTTTTCTTTCATTTCCTCAAAAAACAAAACAAAACAAAAAAACAACTTCAATCCTTTCTCTCATTTCCCCAAAGAGCCAAACCAAACCAAACCAAAACAAAACAAAAACCAAACCAAACCAAACCAAAACAAACCAGCTCCCCCATCCCCCACCAGATTACGGCTCCTTTTTGTTTTCTCAGAGGGTTTTGCATTTTTCCTTTGTAACATTTCTATGCAAAAGTGTTTAAGAGTCTGTTTAGTCCAACATCACTGTGATCTTCATGAGACTAGGGGCAGTATCTGTCATGTTCACTGCAGTTCCTAAGAGAGTACTTAGGACACAGTAGATATTTAATTAGACTCATAGTCTAGGCCAAAGAAGCCTGGTTCTCTCTCCACCATAAGACAGTAATTTGTATAAACAGGCCATTTTTGGGAGCAGCAAAGAATACTAATCTAACTCATACACAAATATATACCTGCTATAATTAAAGTATTATATACACTAACATTGGTTTGTATTTTCATACACTGGTGTGTGTTACTATATTATTAGGTATATAAAACCTTGTTTTTCTTTACATTTAATCTCTCATTGCATATAAAATATCAACTCAACTGATATATTTTCTACTATCATATGCTGCTATATCTGTGTAAAAGATAGAGAGGAAGACGGGGGGGAGGAAATTCAAAGATATAACACAGCTTAACATAGTCTTAAAAGTATGTCTTTCCTTACAAGCTTTTTAGTGATATAGGAAAGTAAGTTACAAAAATAAAAACAAAAATAAAAACAAAAAACCCATTAAACTTGAACTGTGGCTTCTTTAATCTCTCAAGTAATATGTTATTATCCCATGCATTGTAGGAAATACCAAGAAACAAACCGAACTGCCAGGAATACTTGAAGTGTGATAAACGGAAACATAGCAAACACCCCTGGATGATGAAATACAAATCTGTGAACAAAGGAACACTCCTGATTATTTTTTTCCCTTTGCCACCTGCGTGATTTTGTTGTTTCTTCTCCGGATGTGAAAGGTTAAAGTTTCATCTGTCTCTAGACCACAGACTCACTGGAGTTTGTGTTGTCCTTGCAATTCTGGGTGCCGTGGGTGTTCTCCAACTGGTCACTCTATGAGGAACAAAGGGGCTTTGGTATATTACTATGATGCAGTCTATACAGAAGCTTCCACCACATTACCATCTAATCCTTGAAAACATCTGGGAGATATTAATCTAACACTCATCTTCTAAGGATGTCCTATATATGTCTGTCTCCTTGGTGCCTCACACTAACCTCTAAGTCCTGTTCTCTTCCCTTAACGCTCTGAAACTCTACCATACACAGATCACTAGGCCATAAATATGTGGTTGGTTAACATTCTCTGTTTACCTCCCTTGACTCAGACAATTTTTAGCTTGTACCATCCCTCGTTCGGTGTGCCAGACTTTCTGCTTGCCTCTGGGTGTGACATGCTTAATTCCTGAAGGCATGACAGATTTATGGTAAAATATGACTAGTGGTTTTATATTTCTATCATTGTTTTTAATGCTTGCATGAGGAAAAGGATTTTTGTGGGTAAACTCTCTCACACTTAACTTGAAAATCCTTCCCGGATGTCACGGAATGAGAACTTTGCCACACAGAAGGAGCACCTGGGGAATTCTAGTTACCTCTGTGACTAAGCCAAGGAAGAGAGGCAGAATGTGCACCATGTGTCTGATTTGTGGGGTGGGGGGACACGTGAGTCACTCTTTAGTCAGAGGAATTAGTATTAGTGTCCTGAGAGGGGGGCTGTCCATACCTCCAACAAGGAGAGAGAATAATGACAGAGGAAGCCCTTTGGGTTAAGTCTTAAGATTTTGTTTCTATAAATATTGATATCAGCATCTTGTGGCACAAACTTAGAGCATCTGCCAAGACATACCCATTGGGGAAATGCATCTTCATGGGCTTGTTTCTCGAATGTGTTGCAACGCTTGCCCTGATGCACTTCTCAGGTGGATGAAAAGCAAGAGTTGGCTCTCTTCCTTAAAGCATCTATCTGGCTATTCGTCTTTGCACCTTGGGTATAGTACACCACCAGGGACACCGCCTTTCTGATCTACTTCTGAATATTGCTAAGTGTGCAGCCTTTTGGCAATTTACACAGCAATTCACTCCTCCGTGCTGTCACCCGCACACTGCTTTGATACCTACCTTACAAGCAAGCACTGGGCTGCGTTGGAAGTATGACTGCCGTCCTAGTGTCCAAATTCAGACTCGCATTCGTGGTGAGAAAACCAAGATCTGGACATTATGACAACCCACATGTAGTTTACAAATTTACGCATATTGCAACTGTATTTGAATGAATGATTTTAGTACTTTAAGGATTGATTTCTAAATATATGTAAACAGACTTGAGAAAGTCAATATTCTTTAGGCACATTTTTTTCTATCAGTTATGTAGCAGCATTGTCAAATATATGACCAATCATTCCGCCTAAACCATTTGTCCATTAAATGTCATTACACAGCAGACTAGATATTGTGCAGGTTCCTTGTGGCTTGGGGATGATTATGACGAACTAAGTATCTAGTCTCTTCACATCTTTTTATAGAAAATGCCGTGTTTTACCAGGAAGCAATGGTTTAATTCTTTTAAAAGAATGACACTTATTCATTCTGGGAAGAGGCACACATGTCCCACAAACATGGAGGTCAGAGGACAACTTGGGAGTGTTGGTCTAACTCCTGCCAAATGGGTTCTGGGGATCAAAGTTGGGCCGCCCAACTTTGGGGCAAGTGTTTTCATCCACAGAACAATCTTGTCAGCACAGAAAAATTATGTTTTTCTTCAGAGGCCAGTGGAATGGAGTAGAGAGAGGGGAAAGGGAAGAAGAAAGAGAGGATCATGTTAGAGAGAAGTCCCAGGAGCCAGCACTAGCCAGCAAAATAGAGGTAGCCATTTTGACTTTTCAGTGATGTCTCTGGCTGGTTAACCAGACCCACCCCTACTAAAGAGAAAGCACGGGAGAGGATAACACCCAAACCTCAGACGCACTAATAAAAGAAAGCTTTGAAAGAAGAATTGTTCCAAGCCACTAAATTAAGAGTGGAGTTGGCATAAGTAAGGAAAGACTTAGTGCTCCTGGCTTCTCAGGTTCTGAAGCAGCTTTAGAATGTGCTCAATCAATGACCACACGGCGGAAGTGAGTCATGTCCATGTATTTGATGCTCTGTAAACGCAGACGTAGCAGTGCTCCTGGGTAGCAGTATCTGGGATGGTACTCCATCCTACACACCCCCTCCTCATCTGCACTTCCCTCTCAGCAGAAAGGAGACTGCCCAGGGAGTGTGAGTGTCAGCGCTGTTGAGATCTGCACAGTCTCCCTCAGCTCAGCAGTGGGCAAAGAGCATTCGCTTCCAGCTGGCACAGAGAATCTTTTGCCGTCTCCTTTCTCAGTGTGCTAGGGAACTTCAACAAATGGAAAACTTTACTGACCTTAGCATCTGCTGCGCCAGCTGCTCTTACACCTGATTTTCAGATGACTGACTGCTCATTTCCTTGGTACTTAGAAGAGCTCTCTGAAAGAGCCCAGTCCAGAACCGTGTTGAGTAGAGCTAATGTGTCTTTATTTTAACGAATAAATAATCTTCCAGTAGCCATAAAAAAAAAAAGACAGCAGACAGATAGGTTGAATTTTGAGGCATAGAAACTTGCTTGTTTCCAGAGTGGTTGCTATTTATAAGGTGACTTAAGGGGAAAATAGATAAAAGAACTTACCACACATTTAGAAAAAATGGGGGTGGCGGTGAAAGATTAATTTTAAAAAAGGCTATAAAGTTATTTTTAAAGCTAAGATACTCTGCTATCTATTCATTTTCTGTTATGCAAAAAATTGTAATTTTATACAAACCAGATACTTTAATTGAATAGCTGTTATAAAATACTTTTTACATATTTTCACAATGAATCAACATTGTTCTTTATATATTATAGACCACAGAAACAGAAGGAGTTTATACATGATAGGCAAAGCAATGAACAATAGTAGTACCACTAGTGAATATAGAGTATCCCAATGCCTTGGGCAAATGAATAAGTCATGTAAGAATTTTATAATGTCTGGTGCATAACAGTTATTTAATATTTTTGAGTAAACAGAAACTACCAAATAGATGTTGTATCTCAAGGTTGTCTTATAAAGCTTATAAATTTTACATGACAATTTGTTGATACACGTTTCTGAACTTTGTTGGCAATGTCTTTTTTGTGACAAGATGTGTTTATTGATTGACATAAAGCAGGTTATTATGGGGGCATGCCTGCAGTCTCAGCACTTGAGATACTGGGGAGGAGGAGGAGGAGGAGGAGGAGAAGGAGGAGGAGGAGGAGGAGGATCACATATTCAAAGGTATCTTAGGCTATAGAGCAGTGGTTCTCAGCCTTTCTAATGTTGTGACTCTTTAACTCAGTTCTTCATGTTGTGGTGACCATTAACCATAAAATTATTTTCATTGCAACTTCATAACTATAATTTTGCCACTTTTATAATTACGATGTAAGTATATATTATACAGGGTATCTAATATGCAACCCTGTGAATGGGTTGTTTGATTATCAAAAGATCAAAACCCACAGGTTGAGAAACAGTGAGTTTGAAGCCAGCATGGTCTACACTGAGTGTTCCTTGCACTTAAGAAGATACTTTATACAGTTCCTCTCAATGAATTAGAGGAATCTTAACAATTGAACATGGAAAAGAAGTTTAAGTAGTGTTAAGCATGGAGAAAAATGTACAGTGAAGCCAATAAATATTATCAAAAATGTGGAGAGCTGTTTGTGGTGGCCAGAAAATGGAAGTTTGTGAATAATGTTAAAAATCCTTTCTATTTCATTCAGAGTTTTGGAAGATGAGTAAATCTATAAGGACTCCTATAGAATCATGCTTCTGTACAGAACAATCTTTCCGTGCATATATATTTAATGTGTGTCTCCATAAATATGTACATATACATGTAAATGCATATAGAATAGAAATGCCAAATTTCTATTTGGCAATGGCAGCTACAGATGTCTACCATTGGAAAGCAGTAGTGTGGAGGGACTGTGAAGGAGGAGGGACATATTTAATTTTCATATGCCCAGCGTGTATGACTATTTCATTCAAAATAAAAGAGACAACAAATATGTTGATCTTGATATTCGTGTACACTCATACCGCAGAAACAAGTACATTTTTATATAAAGAAATTCCTATCTATGCTATTTGGATGAAATTAATAAAGGTAATTTACTTAGAAGACAGCGGGAAGCCCCATAAACTCACACCCAAAGTGACTCCTTTAAATGAAGTGACTCAGTATTTGTCTCCCCACACACCTGACAAATCCTGATAGCCACCAAGAACCCACACAGGAACTCTCTTTGTCATTTGGTGAGAGCACAGACGCTCCTTCTCAAAGACCGCATGCCTGTGACTGGAAGTAAGCACCGAACCTACTAAGCCCCGAAAGTGCTTCTTAGAAAAGGTGTGGCCCCCGTGACAACCTGCTCGTGCATGGAGAATGCTTACAGTCTTCTGGCTCGGGTCTTATCTCTGAGTCAGGGACTTATGCATCTCTAAGAGCCAGACACAGAGCATCAGCAAGAATGTGGACGAACTGACGCACAACGGGTAGCTAACACTGCAGGTTTTTTTTTTTTAACTTGTTCGGTTGACTTTGCTTGGACTTGACCCATCCTTTTATGGTCATGAACCACATACTCTCACTCCCCCTGCCCCACCTTTTCGGCAGTATAAAAAGAGGTCTGGAGGCATACAGAGCCACATAGCGGCAGTGGTGTTCTGGGCAACAGCTCATCCTCACGTTGAGTCTCCCAGATCTGGAAATAGTTCTAGCTTCGTCTTCTCCGCCATGGCCCTCAGACTCGGACCTACATCCTCCTGCCCCAGGGCCAGTCCACTTCATAACCTACGGGTCTTGCTGCTGCTGGGCCTGATCCTCGTTGCGCTGGCTCCCCTTACGGTTGGAAAACGTAAGAGAAATTCAGGGAGAGATAAGTGTGGAAAGCTTCTTGCCTTCATCTGGTGCTGGTGGTGGATTGGGGATAGGCACAGATTGTCTCAGGGCTTCTGGGGTTGGAGGACGTGATGACTTACGAACTCTAAGACATACGTCTGGGCATTTCGTATGTGGAAGACAGTCGGCTAGCCTTGCCATTCAAAGTTTACAGGTCATATTCACAATGTCTGTGGGAAAGAGGGACGATTGCCTTGGATTTACAAGTTAGGAAAGGGAAAAAAATAACGCATAGTCACTAATTAAGTCTTGCCCTCCAACGTAGCTAACGGCAAGGACCCATATCTTGAACTGCGCTGCAGATGCACGAATACAGTCTCTGGAATCCCACTCAATTCTATCTCTCTCGTGAATGTGTTCAGGCCAGGAGTTCATTGTGCCAACGTGGAAGTGATGTAAGTCGCTGATTCTTTGTTCTGCTGTTGTCCTTATGGGATCCTTTCCCCTCTTTCCTCCCTCCTCATGGATCTGTTCTGACAGAGAGGCTGTAACTGATGGTTATTCTTTGCAGAGCCACGCTGAAGACCGGAGAGCAAAGGTGCCTGGACCCGACTGCCCCTGTCGTCAGGAGGATCGTCAAGAAAATCTTAGAAGGCTATTGACCAGCTGCCTCGACCGTGCCAGAGCGTTTTACTGTGCAGGAGGGGTTGAGGGTTTGAAGTCTGGACTTTGTAGAGTTATTTTCCACTCTGAAATCGGGATACTCTCTCGCTCGGTCTCAGAACTCACATTGGACTCTGAGAAGGCATGTTAAAGAATGTCACAACAAACAAACAATGATGAAAACGAGCAAGCCACGCTGTACCCGGTAATTTATGGTACATTGCTGCAATCTTGGCTCAACGTTGTGCTGCGTTCGGCATTTCTTTATTTGAACTTTCCTTTCCTAATGCGTTATGCCAAGTTTTCATTCTGTATTTTTAAAAAATTATTTCTTTGAGTTTTGAGATTATGATTACATCACTTGTCCTTTCTTTTTTTTCTTCCCCCCTAGACCATTCTATACAGCCTTCCTTGCTCTCTTTCAAATCCAAGGCTGCATTGTTTTTTTCATTGAGCGGTGATATATATTATATATTGACAAATCTCATAGCGGTCAATTGCACTGGAAATCGCCTGGAGCCAAGCAGACTTTTGCTCCGATCATGACCATGTTTTTCCAGTGTCTTATCCCTAGAATGCCTTGTTTCCAAGCAATCACTGCAATGTTTTACAACATGTGTTTTAACCTTGAAACTGAACACAATAAAGTCATCGAAAGTAAATTCTGCAAGTGGTGGTCATTTGCTTTATAGTGAATATGTTTAACCCCAGTAGCACCAAAAGGGACAGGTGAAATCTGTTTCTATTCTCTCTCTATTCTCTCTATTCTCTCTCTCTCTCTCCTCTCTCTCTCTCTCTCTCTCTCTCTCTCTCTCTCTCTCTCTCTCTTTCCCTCAGGCTGAACCTTGGGACAACATGTATGCTAAGTTTTCTGCTACTGGGCAACATTCCTCTGCCTCTATTTTTTTCTGTTTCTCAATAATGCCAGGTAGCCACTAAGCTGTGCCATTTTTAATGCCCTACACAATCAAGAACTAAAAGACGCTCGGCGTATTCCCCAGAGCCATAGTAACCTCGCCTAGTAGCCATTTCAGTCTGGTCAGGTTGCTGACCTGCTCTGTGCCTCAGTTTCTTCATCTCTAAGATGGGAACAATCTCTAGTTGTTTAATAGAATTGATAAGAGAAAGAAGAGGACCGAATTAAAAATGTTTTAAATATTGTGTGTCACAACAATATTCACATATAATCGTTAAGAGCTGGCCATCAGCAGAACTGCTAGCCCTCCCCGTATTACAGGGAGGGAGGAAACCTGAGGTTTAAGAACATGAGACTTGTCTTGGCTTAGAGGTATAGCTCAGTGGTAGAGTGCTTGCTTAGCATGTGAGAGGCCTTAGGCTCAATTCCCAACAGAGTGCAAAGAAGCCTGCCTTAGAAAAGAGATGATCGGGGTGCATATTGGAAACCCTGCTTTTTAACCACTGCAGCCTGACCCTTCCGCTGATCCTTCCTTCCCTAAGAAGATGGTACTACATATCACATCAGCTATAGGTGCACTGGATACTGCTTGATTCAGAACTCTCCTACCATATCCTGGTCTTGGCGGAAGAGGTCATGTCACCCCCTCCAACCCGCACATGGACTTTGGAGCAGGCTTATAGGCTAAGCATGTAGCTCACTCAAGCGCAGAATGCGGGAGGGTTGGTTTCCTTTCCTGCCTTGTCACCACCGGAGAGGCTCAGGCCTGTGGATATTTTATCTGTAAAATGAACACTTAATTCAGCAATAACTACACAAATGTCCATAAACATTGTGATAAAGCAGTGAGCAGAGTCTCGAGCCATTTTTATTAGCTTTGCTCCAACTATTACAAACAGCCATGCCTCTCTGAGGCGGTCTCTCTACGGAAGCCTGGGAGGCTGGTTCTTACCATGGCGCTGTTTGTCCTGTGCTTATTCTTCTTGAGATTAAAGTATCATTTACTGTTGTGCACCTAAGCTGGGTTATTTTCTTCAGATGTAGAGAAAGGCTTCCTGGCTTGAATTCCTTTACTCTGCAAATGCTGAAATCTTTGGCAAGGCTGTACACAAGAGTTTCCTTTCTGTCCAGATTCAAATCCTCTTATCCAATCTTTTTTTTTTTTTTTTTTTTTTTTTTTTTTCTGACCCAGCAGAAGCCTTGGGTTTCAGTTCCCTAAAGGCAAAGGAATTATGGCATGTTTTGCAGTAGCCACTGTGGTCTATGCTGAGAATTCAGAAATGTATGTCCCAGGGAATTGTGCTTGACTGTATCACTCCGTATGAGGGACAGATTAAGGGGCACACAATTGTAACGATATACAGCATAAATTAATATGGAAATCTCCAACTGTCCCAGAAAACTCTCTTATCTAGTCTTTTCTAGGGTAGAGCTGAGGTAAAGAAATAGCTAGGCTCAAAGGTTTTACCAAAGAAATGCCTTCAAATAGTACTTGGGTGACTTTTCTAAAGGGTCCCGAGGACAGCAGTGGAGTGGAAGTTAGCAGTTAGAAGAGCTTCCAGAATTTCATCCCAGAGGCTTAGGAAAGAAAGCTTCCCTGTGAGGACGAAAGGCAGAAGTCATTGCCTAGACATTAACCGTTCATCTTTTTAGCGGCAGAAAATAAATTTCCAACCACACATCTCTACCACACAGCAGTCAGCCTCACCGCAATTGACAGGAAGAGTGACAGGCTGTTTGGAGGGACGCAACTGGAAGCCGGGAAGGCAACACATTGGTACTGAAAGGTGTGTGTTCCCCGCGGGCCAGGTACTCTCTGCCACATACAGCATGGCGTTTGCAAAATTCCAAGTCCTACTGTCTCTAACTCGGTTATTGTTCATATAAATCCACATTGGACATGTGGATCTCACAGGCAGCTACTAGTCAAGACAGCTGGCCTCGGCTTTTTTTTTTTTTTTCCCTGTCCTGTTTTGTTTTAATCTTGGCTGGCCAGATCCCAATTTCTGTTCCACAAGTGTCATCGCTTGGACAGAGCACTTCCTCATCCTGTATCCCGGGTTTCCGGACTGGGCTGACCGCGAAGATAAAAAGTGCCTGGAAAGTCCGAGAAGCCACTGGTCTGCACTTAGAGCCCCAGACCCCAGTTTTCCCCCCCGAGGTCGTCATCCTTGGATATAGTGGCCACCCTCTTGACATGAGCGCCGCCACAGCAGTGTTTCGAGGCCTCAGGCCCAGCCCTGAGCTGCTGCTGCTTCTGGGCCTGTTGTTTCTGCCAGCGGTGGTTGCTGTCCCCAGTGGTGAGTGGGCGAAGGGGTCCTGAGGGCAGGAAGATGGTTCAGGAGCCTCAGGCGCGGGGAGGTGAACTCTGATGACACAGCCATACCGGATGGGCTTTCCGACTGTGCTGCCCCACCCACCTGCCTTCTGAGGGGAAGGTGATGCTCTAGCCGAGCCTGTGGACAAGGTCCAGAGGCACCACTGGCCGATGATAGGGCTACCACTATCTCTTCTTCTCCCCCCTTTCTCTCCCCGTTTACCCTCAGCTAGTCCCGAAGAAAGCGATGGAGATCTTAGGTGTGTGTGTGTGAAGACCATCTCCTCTGGGGTCCATCCCAAGCACATCGTCAGTCTGGAGGTGATCAAGGCAGGACGCCACTGCGCGGTTCCCCAGCTCATGTGAGTACCGACCAGCTCCCCCTGGGCCTGTCCTCTCCTCCGCTGCCTGCTCCTTCCTCACTCTTCCCTTCTTCCAACCAAGGATCTGAAAAGCAATTCCTTCCCTTCCACCCCTCCCCCCTCCGACAGAGCCACCCTGAAGAATGGGAGGAAAGTCTGCCTGGACCGCCAAGCACCCCTCTATAAGAAAGTAATCAAGAAAATCCTGGAGAATTAGGTACCGGCTGCCTACGCATGAACGTGTCATGTGGGATTCTTGGCTACTTTTAGTGTAAACTGCAATCTCCCGATGTTTGTATTATCCTTCGAGATTTAAATAAATGCATTGAACCAAGTTGTCATAAAGTCAAGCTATTTTTGTAATGAAGCCAAAAATCGTGTCACAAGTAAGAAAACATCTCCAAAAGTGTAAGCGAAAATATTTTGAAGGGAGGTTTGGTCTAAGAACGGAACTTGCTTGGTGTTACTGGGTGTGTGTCTGCCGCTGAATATCTGCATAGTTACTTAACTACATTGTCTCGAAATAACACTTTGGTTTTGTGCTGTAATTAGCTTTGTCAAACAACATTGATGGGACTTAACATAGTAAGATGCTTTTGAAAATAAGTACCTAAATTAAACCTTGATTCACTTTTCTTAAGATTATCATAAAAAATAATAATAAAAGATTAGAATGAATACAGAATGCTAATATTTTAATACTTTCAAGAAATCATATGAAAATATCTTTTTATGCGTTCTTGAAGAACGCGTATTTTTCAAAAATGAAATATTAAAGATAGCTCTTATCCTTATATTATCACCCGTAGGGATCCTCACCCGGCAAACTTGAGTCCTACTAGGACCTGTTACTAGACCACCTCACTGTTGCTCCAAGCATGTAGATGTGTTAGCTAGACTTTCTGCGGGATTCTTGGGCTCAGAAAACCTTATTTGTAATTCAATTTTCTTTAACATCCCCTCATAATATGGTATGCTAGCAGCCACAGGAAGCAGGAGTGGGACCGGATGGTTTTACACTCATACTTCAGAAGACAAATACCACACATTGAGGAAAGAGGAAGATGCTGTGATATGTGTACACTGGTTAGATATTACTTACTACTCCTTCTTCTGGTCTTATAAAAACCTTTGCAGATTCTTAGAGCCCAATAGGATAATCTAGAATAAACATTTTAGCTCAAACGCCTTCATGCATCTATGAAGCCTTTTTGTAGTGTGAAATAGCAGTCATAGAAATCTTGGGGGTGAGATTATTGTTCAAGTTACCTTACTGAGCAGGAAGGCAGACTCTAACTGACACCAGAAGATTTAGATACTAGCTCATAAATGGACATAACCTGAGTGTCGTGTTCAACCTAATATGCCAATGTAGAGCTGTTTGTTGACTTAAACTCCTAAGAGAATAGAGTATATACAGGTGAGTCCTTGAAGGAAGTGGATAGCTCCAGAGTGACTAATACCCAGAAATGGTCCTAGTGTGTAGACACTTACAAGGTGCACAGGTATCCAGGGGAGAAAGTAGGGAACACAATTAGTGTCCTCGGTGAGTACACAATTAGTTTTTGGCAATTTCCATTTTCAATGGCACTTTTAAGGACCGTTGCCTAATTATCTTTCCAAAACACACATGGTACTTTACTTACCTTCACATGATGTTCAAAACCAAAGCCCTCGGCATGGCACCTACAGCTTTGTCAGTCACTTTACCTTTGTGCCTTAGTGTCCTCATCTATGAAATGGGTTATTGGGTGGTATTGTGTTAGAAAGTGGCTCATATCTAGACCTATCACACCAGACCACCACAGTCCCACTAGAAGAAGTTTATTGGGGGGAAGTGGGGAAAACAGGGACAATGGGTTGGGGGGTCTCCGCCTTTTATTCAGGCCATGAAGTAATCATGTGCACCACCAGGTGAGACACATGCTGGGAGTGTGTGGCAGTTGCCATGACAACAGACACAAGAGGGTCCTTGTCGCCTAGGGGTGACGTCATCTGTGGAGTTGGAGACTGACTGTAAACAGCTTCTGATGCCAACAGGTGATATATGCAAAAACACTTGCTGTGGTTCCTCACACATCACATCGTCTAGGCTGGAAAGATTTTATTGCTATCAGTGCTGTTCTCAAAGCACCATTGCTGTTAGAGTGGTGAGGCAGTGGCGAGGGCGGTGGGAGGAAACTGTTACAGCCACACTAAACGGTCTTCCAAGCAAGCAAATTTTAAGAGAGATGAAACGACATTGTTTGTTCATTTTCCTTTCTACTTCCCTCCTCTGACACCCTTAGCAGACGGGACTCAGTGTGTCAAAGGGACCAAACCAGTTTTATAGTATCAAGTAGTGCTGGGGTGCTGGGGTGTTGGGGTGCTGGGGTCTTATAAACCTTTGCTTCATGCATCCTGAGGGCACTTTCAAGCAGCTCCCTTTAAGAGCAAGGGCATTGGAAGAGGATTTTGCCACCTGGGAGGTCCCACAGTGAGCAGCCGCAGCAGCCGCAACTGCAGCCGCAGCCGTAGCCGCAGCCTCAGCCATAGTAGCAGCAGCCGCAGCCGCAGCCGCAGCCGCAGCCTACCTTGAGCATTTCTGGAGAGATAGAGCTGAACTGCCCTTGAACTTCCTTCCCTGACTTCAGCCTGGCAACCTAAGTGGCAGTTGGGGAAGGGTCCGCAGAAAATGTCCACAAAGTCAGTCCTCCCTGCACAGTCACAGACCCTATCAACAAAACCAAACCACACGAGCGAGCGTGTGTTGCTGTCCGCAGGCCTCTGTGTGTGATCTTTACTTTTTGTCCCCCCTCATAGGGCTTTTGAGGTTGAAAACAACTTCCTCTGTAATGCAGGGCGCATTGAGGGCAGAGTTGGTTTTAATGGTGCACATCTGTAGTACTCTTGTGTTCATTAGAGATAAAAGAAATTAGAGAAGAAGGGCAAACATTTTAAGCCTGAAATTTCAACAGCAAGCCTGGGGCAGCAGATAATTCCTTAGCCTGGGGATGGGGGGGGGGGCTGTCTAGTGTGATAGACTCTGGTGGTATTTTTCACTCCTGGTAACAATAGAAACATTCAAATAACAAAACCATAGTGGGTTTTTTTTTTTTTTAGCATTTTATAAAAATACCCATGATGCCCAGTGATGGTGAGGTAGACCACCTTTCTAGTAAAGAGCAAGGCAGGGGAAAAACAAATTTTTAATGCAATAAGTTCGGTCAACTTAGGCTACCATAACAAAATACTACAGAATCATAATTTAAAATAACTGAAAAGTCTTTGGCTTCTGATTCTGGAAGTTTGGGGTTCCCAGATTGAGAGGCTGCATCTGATGAGGGTCTTCTTGGAGCCTCATAGCATTCTGCAAGGAAAAAGAAAAAGGAGGAGAAGAGGAAGAGGACAACAATAAAGGAGAAGGAGGAGGGAGGGAAGGAGGAGGGAGAGGAGGAGGATGGAGAAGATGAGGAGGAGGATGGAGAAGATGAGGAGGAGGAGGGAGAGGAGGAGGAGAGAGAGGAGGAGGAGGGAGCCGAGGAGGAGGGATCCGGGGAGGAGGGAGACGAGGAGGAAGGAGAGGAGGAGGAAGAGAAGGAGGAGGGAGAGAAAGAGGGAGAGGAAGAGGAGGAGGAGTAAGAAAAGATACCTCCCTGAAGAGACAGACCTCATAGTGTTATCAGCTCCTAAGTCCCACCCTCTGGGCACTGCTGCCCTGGGGATTAAGTTTCCAGTACAGAAAGAGGGTGAAGAGACACGTTCAGACAACACCAGAACAAACTTCCTCTCTGAAGCAATGTGACAAGGGGATTATTCTGTCAATACACGTACCTGTACGTGTCGTACGTGTCGTTATCCAGCATCTGTGGTAAAAGGAATGAGACTCGGAGGCAGCAGAGTCATCAGGCAGAGTTAGAACAAGCAACTCCATCAGCAGAGGTCAAGAGTCAGCCTTTGTTCCCCAAGAATTCTGGAGAAAACTATAGGGGTTGTTAAGGAAGGAGGAATGGGGCTGTGTGTGAATCCCTTTACCCTCAGAATAACTGCATCATAATCCAAATTAAATCCACTTTAAATCAGTCCACAGGCATCTGGTCTCTTTCCCCACCTTCCTCTTCATTTTTGACACAGATGGACACCTGGCAGTGCCGCTACTAAGTAAAGACCCACCAACTAACAACTAACAGGAGAGGAACTGTAATGGCACAGCTGAGGGCCCGGAGACAAAACACACTACAGACAGAAAGCCAACCTAACAACATTGTCTTCAACTGCTGACCTTGTTCTGTTCCGAGGGTGCACCAAGTTACTCATAGCAAGGAACACACCCTTCCCCACTACCGCCCCTCCCCCCCCCGCACCACCCTGATTTGTTTGATGCTTCCGTTCATGTCACATTGGTTACTAAGAAATCTACCACAAGTTCAGCGTCCACCCATTTGCCCAGCCACACCCTCCAGGCACACAGGAGGAGGGTAACTTTGCTTAACACATTTCCATAAGGCAAAGCCAGGCTATCCTTTCTCTTTCCTGGGTAGTTTCCACCAGGTGTAACTGAATCTTAAATGGCTACAGTGTCCTAAACTATTCAGAAATGTCTATCCAGGAGCTAATTCAGTTGCAAATCGGCACTGCTTCAGTCCTTTGAAATCAGTTTCAGTTAGACCAAGTTTCAAAACAAGCCCAAGGGTGTGCCTCAGCTAAAGCCCCTCCCACTGTCTTCCCCATTCCCTTCCACTTTATGTCAATAAAGATGCATTTGTTAAAAAACGGCTTGATTCCTCAGAAAACTGGGCACGACACTTCCGGGGGACCCTGCTATACCACTCCTGGGCATATACCCAGAGGATTCCCTGGCATGCAATAAAGACACATGCTCCACTATGTTCATAGCAGCCTTATTTATAATAGCCAGAAGCTGGAAAGAACCCAGATGTCCCTAAATGGAGGAATAGATAAAGAAAATGTGGTGTATTTATACAATGGAATACTACTCAGCAATTAAAAACAATGAATTCATGAAATTCTTAGGCAAATGGATGGAACTTGAAAACATCATACTAAGTGAGGTAACTCATTCACAAAAGAACACACATGGAATGAAGTCACTGATAAGTAAATATTAGCCCAGAAGCTCAGAGTACCCAAGACACAACTCACATATCAAATCATTCCCAAGAAGAAGGAAGGAGAGGGCCCTGGTCCTGGAAAGGCTTGATGCAGCATTGTAGGGGATTACCAGGACAGAGAAGTGGGAGGCGGTTGCTTGGGGAACTGGTAGATGGAAGAGGGCTTATGGGACTTGGGGGGGGGGGACAGGGAAAGGGAAAATCATTTGGAATGTAAACAAAGAATATAGGAAATTAAAAAAAAAAAAAAGCTGCTTGAGCCTCTCATCCCCACCCCACCCCTCAGATAGAGTCCGGAAGCAAAAAAAAAAAAAAAAAAAAAAAAAAAAAAATCAAAGATATTTCTGATCAGAAGTTAGAAGATAATAAACATAAAAACAATGCCCTAAAGATACACGTAAAATTCCAGTTTTTATAGTGATTCATACTTTTTCTGGTTAAGAATTGGACCTTCATGTTATGTATGTAAGTTTCATTTGAGGTTTATATATTCAGATTTCAAGTTCCTTAATTTTATTTATGTAATATCAGTCACAATACTATTTTTACTTCCAAGGAAAATCTCTTATGTAATATCTCCCAGGAGAAATGTTCTCATTCCTTTTCTGTTGCAACTTTGGCAATCCTCTATTTCTTCTTTTTCTCCTATAATGTCACGATCTTATCTATGCAGTGACCACCCGTCCCAGGTTAGGAGACAAATGTGAGGATTGTGACTTCTATGGGTTTAGAGGCTGCACAACCGTCTGGCATACAGTTCTTGCAAAGTGCACACCTCAAGAAGCACATGCTCAAATTAGAGGGTGAATTCAGTTGTGGTATTAGACTGCATCACTCCTGTGTTTAAAACGTGGCAATTTTGATCTATGGAGACTTCATTGATTTAAGCGTCATATCAATGGGAAGACAATGATGATGGCAACACCATCATATATTTTTGGTTTTCCTTCATTTATAAAACCAAGTGATTTTTTGATTGAGTTGTCCCCATGAGTCCACTCCTACTAATGAGCAAGTGTTGGCCGGCTCACGGTGAGCTTCAGACTTCCGGCAGACTCTGACTGTCCGCTGAGAACTTTTGCCTTTACGTCAGTGCTGATCTGGGTTTGGAGAACCTCACAGCAAATTTTCTTCTCGTTTTCCTTCAGTTACAAGAAGTACACAAGAGATTCAGACAGTATGATTAATGCCAAAAGCAAACTGTTTAATCCTGTGAAACACGATGAAGTGTCCCAACTTCCCAACTAAGGCAAAAGATGTTTCGGATTTTTGCGTTTGAGTAAGTAACTACTCACAAAAAATAAATAAATAAATCCAATTTCCTTTTCCTTTCTGGAAAGCGATCTGATAGAGCCTTCAGGTCTCTTAATTTCATTTGGGTGCTGTGCTAAATTGGCTTAGGAGCTTACAATTTTAAATTTATAAAAGTTGCAAAGCAATATAGTATCTATGAACCCTTCCTGTGGTTTCTCCACTATTGATGTTGAGCATTATTATGGATACCACTGTGGTCAGATTAAAGAAACAGAATGCACACACAGTTTTTAAGCAGAGCTCTAGACTTTACTTCTTCTTTTTTCTGTTACGTTTTCAGTGTCTTCTTTTTCCAGAAGCCGATCCAAGGTACTGCATTGCAATAACTTGTAATATCTTCAGAGTTTCTCAGTTTTTCCTTATTACTTTATGATTTTAATGGTTTTGAAGGACATTACTCAGTTTTTAATATTATTCTGATTGTATCTGGACAGAGACAGAGAGAAACAGAGAGAAAGGGAGAGACTGAAACAGAGTCAGACACAGAGAAACAGAGACAGAGAGAGGGGGTAAACAGACACAAACACAGACAGAGACAGAGACACAGAGAGATACAGAGACAGACAGACCGACAGACAGAGATTAGATTCAGCTATAACCTTTAGAAGACCATGCATGTCCTTCTCAGTGAGTCATAACAGTGAGTGTAGGGTGTCTTACTGATGAGGGCACACTTCACTAGCTGGTGAGGGTATATGCTTCTAAGCGTCTCTACAGAAAAGTTACTACTCTTACAGACCTGGGCAACTTGAGAAAATATGACAAACTGCATCACTGCTGTAGAAGAAAAGTTATGCAGTTCCTGAAACCCAGCTATGAAATGTATAGTCCTTTGCTGTTGCTTCCTTTTAGAATATGGAGGACTGTATCATTCAACCAAGTTTGTGAATTACTGCTCTCCTGAAATTATGAATTGTTTATCACAGAGCTTTTTGACTTCAGGCTTGATTTCCAGGCTCAATGACACACGTTGGCGAAGCAACCTAAGCTCTTGGCTTTAGTTTCTTATTTAAAAATTCCATAAAGATAACAATAATATTTGCTTTAGAGTGTTGTTTTTATGACTGAATTTGCCAACATTTGTAAAGTGCTTAGAAGAACATAAAATAAACCCTGCGTGCCTTGGAGTAGGTATAAATATTTCCGAACATGACTCTGTGGTGTGTGTGTGTGGGGGGGGCAACTGACTCAGTAACAGAAACAGTGTGTTGTGTGTTTTGCAGAATGCCATAAGCTGTTATAGCTACTAATTTATCAAAGGGTGGAAAATTTCAAGAACTATCGACGTTTGTTCCATACACAAAAGTTAAAATATCAAACCCGTTGACTGACAATTGTCTTGCCTGCAAGATATTCTAGTGTAATCGTGGCAAACGCTGGTGGGAGTAGCCAACCATTATCTGATTTGACTTAAGGCCTACTCCAAGAGATGGAACCCGTACCTCACACTGCTTGGGTAACCAAGAAACTGGCACAAGGTGGCTCAGGGATATGGGGTAAAAGCAAATACTACTGTCACACACACACACACACACACACACACACACGCACGCACGCACGCACGCACGCACGCACGCACGCACACGCACACACGTACACACATGGTAGTAAAGATGCCCCTTAAGGACGTGCTGTTCTCCTCCTAGATCAGTGCCTTACTCAGCCATCATGGGAGAAGCTTCCTCCTGCTGCTGATGGGAACAAACACAGAAACACAGAGAGCCACAGCCAGATGCTAGTTATGTGGAGAATGAGAGACCTTGGAACACATGGCCATCATCAGGATGACTCCAACAAATCCCTCACCTCAGGGCTCATCGAACCCTGCAGAAGAGGAAGCAGAGAGAGTGTAAGACCCAGAGGAGACAGAAACCAAGAAAACAAAGCTCTCTTTATCAACACGACCAGAGCTCATAGGAACTCACGAAGATGGAGGCAGCGTGCCCGGGGCCTGCACAGGTCTGTATCGGTTTGGGTGTAAGTTATGGCTTTCAGTTACGTGATCTTATCAGACTCCTGAGTTTGTGAACAGCGGAACTCTGTTTGTTGGGTTTTCTCTTGGGTTCTTTTCCTTCTGTTTATTTTTTTTTTCCAATTCCAGTATGTTAGTTTTTGTTTTATCTTAGTATATTATATTTCATAATTATCCCTTAGAAGCCTGTCGGTTTTTTAATGAGTTATAGATCCAGATGAGAGGGAAAGTGGGTGAGACTAGATAAAAGGAAACTATAATAAAAAAATATTACATGAGAAAAATCCATATTTAAATACAACTATAAATAATATCAATATAAATAATATAAATAAATGTATTCTAATAATAGGAAATAATTTAAAATCTATTTTCAATGATAGAACATAATTATAAGTTAAATCAGATAAAAAGAAATAGCATGTGGTGGAGTGGGCACAGAGGAGTGGCCCTGCCCCTCCTTGCCTGTGGAAGGTGGGAGAGCCGGCCCCTCCCCTTGCTGGAGAAGTTCTGGAGAGCTGGGCCTGGTGGCATGGTGTGGACGAGCTGCTGGACGGACCATCTCAGCTACAACCCAGGCCCAGATCCAGGGCTTTGCGTTAGCCCACCCCAGCATCTAGCCCATCTATGAACTGCTGGAGGGTATGGAGGGACTGGCCCTGTAGAACTAAACAAAACTGCAGGACTTCCAGGACCCAAGACAACAACAGGATATCCAAGAGGAGTCCCGGTGAGGATCCAGTATTGACAGGGATGCAGAAGCCAAGGCCTCTAACCAGACCAATGACTCATTGCAGTGAACACTTACAAGTGAAACTGTTTGGATAAATGGCTATGAAGGGTATCGTGTGTGACACACCTTGAGATACCACAGCTTCCGTGATGGTGGTGGTGGTGGTGGTGGTAAGATTTTTTTGTTGTTGTTTTCCTTTTTTAAAAATTTCCTTTAGGGGGAGATGGCAGGGGCAGAGGCAGGTATGGAGGGATTGTGGTGCATGATATGAAATTTGAAAAGAATCTACTAAAAATATAAAAAGAAAGACCTGAAAATTCCAGAGCTGCCTTGTGAAAATGGCGATCGAACCTGAGGTGACGTGACTTTCTGGGTAGTGGGACAGAAAGGCAAGATGACCAGTCACTCATCACTGACCAAGGAGGCCCATTCCTGTGGGCTCTGGTTTTCAGGCAACAATGTTTAGCCATTGTCCTTGTTATTCAGACATCATCTTGCTGTGTGTCGGAAGCCAGCCTGGACCTCATGATGTAGCTGGGACTGATCCTTAACCTTGTGTTCCACCTCAGCTTCCAGAGGGCTGGGATGACAGGCACCACCGCGCTGCCCCTCACCGTCCTTTAAGACAACACACTCAAGTGTAGATTTTTTTTTTAAAATCTGTACTTCATAAACTTTTCTAATCAATGCACCATGAGTATATACTACTAAACAAATATGACTAGAAAAAATACAGTTTCTTCTTATCTAAAAATGGAATGCAATGACCCCAGAATTTTCCAAGGACTAAATATAATTATGTAAATTAGATGGACATGTGAGGAGAGAGTTGAGAGGAAAAAATACGATGCCTTTCTGACTTTATATGCTTTATAGAAATAAGTACACGTTACAACTACAATTAGAAAATAATGTCCGTACCTTTCAAGTTTCAAAGAACTACTTCTATATTTTTGGGACATTTTCCACTCAACCTTAGAAACTTCATGGTGCTAGAAAGAGGAACTGCAACTCACCCTAGCTACTGTTCATCAGCCCGCTATACTTTACAGCCCGCACACTTTCCCCTTACTCCCCTTCCCTGATACAAGGTTTAACCATTCTAGTTATTCTCATAGGGTCCTATTGAATGACATCCGGGACAGGGATTGATTAGGATGGGGGGGTAATATGGATAAGATGGAGAGAGGAGAGGGCTAGGCGAGAGAGCAGTCAGAATGCATTTCTACATGTCTTATATTGCCAAAGAACTGAACTGATTACTAAAAAGATTATTGATTTTGAGCCAGACAGTGGTAGTGCATAATCTGGCTCTTGAGAGGCAGAGGTAGGTGGATCTCTGTAAATTTGAGGCTAGCCAGCTCTACAGAGTGAGTTCCAGGACAGCCAGGGCTATTCCACAGAGAAACCCTGTCTGACCACCCTCCCAAATTAATGTTTATAATTATTCCAAATAAATAAGAGAATTACTTACTCAAATGTTCATTTTTATCGACAAACTGAAAGTGTGATGACAAAATAATTCAATGATATCTCTCTTTTACCACACACAGACACATGCACAGACATACATAAGACACACAGAGACACACAGACATACACTCAAACACACAAGACACACACAGACACACAAGCACACCACACATAAGACATACACAGAGAGAAACACACACAGAGACACATGCACATAGACAAACACATACACAAGACATACACAGACCACACAGACACACGTAGACACACAAACACATACAAACACACACACACACACACACACACACACACCAAGAGACATACAGTCATACACACAGACACACAGACACAAATATACCACACATGAGACACAAACACATCACATACAGAGACACACAGACACACACATGCAAATCCATCTGCCCCTTCCAGTAGGGTATACATGGCCATTTCTTTTAGAACTCTCTAAACACAATTTATTTCACTTTTTTTTAAAGTAAACCCTTGATTAACTGTTTGAGTTTAGAACTTTTCAACATTGTTAAGTGGGGTGTTGCATGCCTGTAATACCAGTGCTTAAAATGGGCAGTTCAGCAATTCTGTCACAAGTTCAAGGGCATCCTCGACTGCCTGGGAAGTTTCAAACCAGGTTGGAATACAAACAGAGATCCTGCCTCAATTGTTCAATCAATCAGTCAGCCAACTAACCAATCAATCCTTTAATCATTTTTAAACTTGAGAATGTCATGTTTCCACCTCCATTAGTAGCTGGTGCCGTATGGGTGTACTTCCTGTGACAAACTGGAGCTCTGGGGATGGGTAGGAAAGGCAAGGAGGAAAGTACTGGGGCACACATGCCTTAACAGCGCACACCTTCTCGGCCTTGGTGTCTAGCGCAGGCTCCAGCACACCACCCCACTCCTGACCAGGGGTCTTGTTTGGTGGTGTTCTACCCTGAGCAGCAGTTCACAGTCAGCAATTTCAGATGCTGAGGTTATGACCTTGATATGAATGTTCTGTTTTAGGATATGCCTCTCCATCTTAAAGGCAGTTACTAATGGCTTGGGTCAATGAATAATAGAAAGAAGTCGGAGTGAAAGAAAACCCAGAGGACGCACCTTTCTGTTAGATTTTATTTCTCTTTCACGGAAGGAACTTTGGCATAGAGTCTCTCTCTCTCTCTCTCTCTCTCTCTCTCTCTCTCTCTCTCTCTCTGTGTGTGTGTGTGTGTGTGTGTGTGTGAGAGAGAGAGAGAGAGAGAGAGAGAGAACATGTCAAAAATAAAACAAATCAAACAAATCATTAAGTTTCTAACCATGATTATAGTTTTGAAACCTCACTGGAAACAATTAAGTCACAATAGGACTACCAGGTAGAAACCTCAGTTCTCCTAGCTCTTTCTGAACTGAAAATCCTTCACCCACAACTGTCAGTCACTTCATTATTTTTCTCTGTTGGCCTCTCGCCACCCAGTGGTGGATTTCTACCTTTGACCTCAGCAATTCCTTCCCTCTTGTTCCGGTGTATTGAAGTCCCTGAACCAAACGTCAGTCCAAAGGGGGTCTCTCTAGCGCAGGCACACTCGCTGTCCTTGGGGGGTGGGGCGGGGAGTAGGAGAGGGGGCAATTGAGGAAGGACTCCTCTCAGGATCCCAAGCAGAGAAGGAAGAAGAGCCAGTAGTAGCACGCCTGCCTGTGTCCCTAAGGCACTCATCCCAGAAGCCCGGGGGGTGGGGCCCTATCTTTGTTCTGACACAGGGACCTAGAGCTGGGGGAATTTCCCCAGCTTGGGGCTCTCCGGCTCATCTAGCCATCATGCATAAAAGGGGCTCGCAGAGCCCTGGAGCCCCAGATCGCGCCACGCACTTCACTTCCCACCAGCTCCTGCGCTCCAGACTCCAGCCACACTCCAGCCCAGCGCCATGGCCCCTCCCACCTGCCGGCTCCTCACTGCAGCGCTGGTCCTGCTGCTGCTGTTGGCCACCGGCCACCAGACAGGTGGGATCCGAGGCTGATGTTCCTGGAGAAATCTCAGGTGGGCGCAGCCATCCCCAGCCCCTCTGACCCCACTGTCTTCTCCTACAGGGGGTGTCTTAGCCAGTGAGCTGCGCTGTCATTGCACGAACACCCAACAAAGGATTAATTTTGAGACCATCCAGAGCTTGACGGTGACGCCCGCGGGACCCCATTGCAGCCAGATACAAGTCGTGTGAGTGTCTCCCTGGGTAGCCTCTGCCAAGGCCAGAGTAGCCCAGACCCTCCTGTGGCCCCAAGCTCACCCCAGTGGAACTTCATGCCATATAATGATTCCCCACTTCCCTCTGCAGAGCAACTCTGAAGGACGGTCAGAAAGTTTGTCTCAACCCCCAAGGTCCCAGGGTTCAGAAGATCATCCAGAAGATACTGAAGAAGTGAGTGGTGCTATTCGCATGTTGTAACCCTCCTCAGTGTACTGGCTTCAATTTCTCGAAAATCTCATCAGGGAAAGTCACAGAGCTGAAATAGTGATTATTATCTTTACAATTATAATAATCGTTCTGATAATTAATTAGCCTACTGTGGGTGCCTGAAAGGACTTTTCCAGGATTTTTTATCCCTACTTGGAGCCTATTTGCATTGTGTAAGAGAGAGCAAGCACTGCTTTTTAAACCATTCTCATCTGCCTTCGTCTCCCAATCCCAGTTAGCTCTAAAAAGCAGGTCCGTGGTGTTTGGAAACAGGGTTCTAATTTCTAATGTTTAATGAGGCAAAGCAGAGATTTTACAGTGGCTCAGTGTGTGTGTATGTGTGTGTGTGTGTGTGTGTGTGTGTCACATATAAAAACCATATACATGGATATATGTGAATACACACACACATATATATGCATGTGTATATATATGTGTATATGTATATGTGTGTATATATGTATATGTATATGTATATATATACACATATATATGTATGTATGTGTGTATGTGTGTGTGTGTGTGTGTGTGTGTGTATATATATATATATATATATATATATTCCACCAAAACCTAGTATCTATGTCTTTCAGGAGATTTTATCTTGAAACTTAATAAAAACAAAAAACAGTAGTGCTTCATAAGTTAAGTGAGACCTGGTATGACAGACAAGCGGCTTCAACAGCTTTAGTTTTTTGAGACCCCAGATGCCCACTCCATCTCCATCCTGTAGGAGAGCATCTGCAGGCCTGGCGTTCACTCTTGCCACAAGCATCACAGGCCAAGGTCACTGAGGCCAGGCTGTCCTCAGAAAGCCCAGGAGAACAAAGAATGCTGTGCACCTAACAAAGGCATCTTATTTTCTTCTGACAGTGCCAAGGCCAGCTGAGTGGGGAAGGAGGAAGCCCCTCCCCATGATGGAGGACCTGCCTTCTAAAGAAGAGAAGAGTGACCCAGCCCAATGCTGTCTGGCTCCGCCTTCACCTGCTTCTTTTGAACAACTCCCGAGAGTTCATACCTATTTATTTTCCCCAGATTCTATGTTAATATTGAACATGTAAAAAAAAAAAAACCAGAACTAAGGATGTAATTGAATCTACTTGCAACATAGCAAATCTTATTTAATGTTTATTTAATATCAAGTCTAAGTTTAACCAATCCTTATTCTTAATCTGAAGGTTAAAGGTTTTCAGATTCCCTCAGGGAATTTATATTGCTATTTCTGAGGCCTTTTTCCCAGGCTGACCATTGTGGTGGTGGCTGGGGTAGTCAGGAAACAGACAAGCAAGGTCGTTTCAGTGTAGGAAGAATGTATGCACACATCTAGTTTTGTAACTATACAAGATTCTCAGCTGTTATTTATTTAAATGACTTTGCAATGTCCCATGAGTGATTGGCTTTGAGTTGAAGCTTTATGAGTTGTAGTGTACTATATACTCCTTAGACATTTTAAGTGATCTTTGTATAAGGTGCAATGACTGTTTGATGCCTCTATGTATTAGAATGAAGTTTAACTATTTATTGGTATTTTTTTAACATATAATTTGAAAATAAAATATTTTAAAATAATGCTTGCTCCATTTCCTTGGTGGGCTGCTGGTTGTGGTTAATCCAATGACTTACCTCAGTGTTTCTTAAGTTTTCTTCCTGCTTCCCCACACATTCTGTGAGCTAAAAAATTAAATCACCCTCTAAGTCATGACTCTGTCCACGTGGCCGCAGCTCTTGCTCCCCACCCAGGAATGTAATTTTCCCAGTGCTGAGTCAAGAGACTCCTCACCTCTCCACTCTAGTTCCAGGGCATCTGATGCCCTCATCTGGCCACCAAAGGCAACAGGCACTCATATGGTATGTAGACATACATGTAGGCTAATCATACACACACACACACACACACACACACACACACACACACACACACCAAGTCCCCTGCTACCTTGCAACCCGAGTTTGATCCTTTAAATATGCACATTCTTGTAGACGACTAAAGGACCTAATTCCATTGCTTTTGCTAAGTAAATTTTCTAACAACCACTGACAATTCAATGGATTTGACAACTTTTCTCAACTTATGTCACCAGAAGTAAAAAAAAAAAAAAAAAAAAAAAAAAAAAAAAAGTAAGTGGATGAATACTTCACTCACAAAAGGGTGTGACAGTTGGGTTCAACTTTCTACCTTATTATGTATGAGATTACTACCCATTTTAATGCTCTAATTCCTTATATCAATATGAAAAATATTGATATACACATTGGGCTAGACTATATTGGTCTTTCCATTCTTCATGACATTTTATAGACCTTGAAAGAAAGCCTTAGAGTATCCTGTGTACAAAGATGCTTGGGGTGGGAGCTACACTATAGTTTCTAAGGACAAATCTGTGAGAAAAAGAAAACATGTCACTAATCTAAAGCTAAACTCCAAATCTGGGAATGAGAGTTGTTTGTGTGTGTACCTACGAAGAGTGTGCTTGTTTCCTGTTTAGGGATTTAGGACTCATTAGGAAATCCTGGATTTGGGGAGAGGCAAGGAGAAAGGAGAGGAAGCCTCAGTATTTGAGATCTTTCAACTTGTTCCCAGTATACAAATGAATAAGGCAGTGAGAAGCAAGAAACAAGTTCTGTGGGCTGCACACACACGCTCACACCTAAGAGTTGAAAGTTGTAATAATCTCTTCATCACCAAGATCATTGGTTACAAATGGTTCCGAAAGGGAGAAAAGTTTATGAACTAAAGAGAAATAAATTCACTGGAATCCGTCTAGAAGGTCCACAACCCTAGCATTCCCTCCCTGACTCCAAGGGACTGGACACAGGAAAAGAGAACCTAAAGCTTCAGTGAAGCCATAACTCAGACCGGAGACCCTCCATCACTGGATCTTGTCCTTCAGGTTGCGACATCCTTGTCCGTAGTAGTAAATGCAGGACACAAGAAGGACAAAAGACTGGTTAAAACCAGGTTTCAAAGAGTCAGCTTGACTTTGGATTTGGTGACAATCTTATCTCAATCTTAAGAAATGGGAGACAGGACGTGAGGTGGTGGTCACTGGTTGAAGGTAGCAGGAAATGAAAATGGTGCAACAGAACCAGTTACGTACAGGAAGCACCAATGGTGACGTGGATGGGGCTCCTGAGTAAGGTTTCAGAGAGAGGGAGGGGGAGACACTGTCCTATCCTTGGGAATGCTCCAGAGGAACCCTCCTGAGACTACCAGAAGCAATCAAAGAGCCACCAGGGATGACAGAGTGAAAGCTCACAACTGCACAGTGTGCCAACCCAGGAAAACAAATAGCGCCCTTCTCTGCCCACAGAGCAAGAAAAAGAGCTGGTCTAGTCACTGAAATCCATGTGCTTCATGTGTCCTCCACAAACATTTCAACTTAAGGTCCCCTTCTGTCTTAGTCAGGGTTTCTATTCCTGCACAAACATCATGACCAAGAAGCAAGTTGGGGAGGAAAGGGTTTATTCAGTGTACACTTCCACAGTGCTGTTCATCAATCACCAAAGGAAGTCAGGACTGGAACTTGAGCATGTCAGGAAGCTGGAGCTGATGTAGAGGCCATGGAGGGATGTTTCTTACTGGCTTGCTTCCCCTGGCTTGCTCAGCCTGCTTTCTTATAGAACCCAAGAATATCAGCCCAGAGGTGGTACCACCCACAAGGGGCCCTCCCTCCTTGATCACTAATTGGGAAAATGCCCCACAGCTGGATCTCATGGAGACACTTCCCCAACTGAAGCTCCTTTCTCTGTGATAACTCCAACCTGTGTCAAGTTGACACACAGAACCAGCCAGTACAATGTCCTCCTGCCTGTCTTCTGAGGTGTCATCATCTGAAGGAAAAGCAAACATGTCAGATGGTTTGATGAACTCACAAAGAGAAAAATCTGTGAAGTAAGACCCTCAAAAGCTTCCTTAACCCCACAGGAGCAGAAGGCAGCGAGCAGATAAATGCAGAAAGATGTGTGCATTCTTTCTAGCCTTATAGTGTGTATGTTTTGCTGAAGGACATTCGCTATTTAACTTTATTCTTAGATGAGTTAAACAAAGGCACAAATGTGTGGAGTCTTTCACAAGGTTTCCTAGTATAAGCAGAGGCTTCATTGTTCACAGGGCTATTTCACCATTGTGCTGTTTTACTGCTTTTCTCTCCTCTCTCCATGTTCTGCTTTCTCTTGACGCTTCTTCCTGTGATTAATCTTCTTGTTGGATTCTGCTTTCAAAGGATACTGAATTTGCCCACTTGGGATTCCCAGAAACTAGACCTTAAGACAAAGACTTATGTGTTTTATTAATGAGTGGACTGTCTGAGAACTGGGGGCTGGGGCTGGGGTAGACAACGTGAGGTGAGTCAGGAAGTTTATGAGATCTGGCCAGAGGATCACATGCGGTCAACATGGTCAGGGTAGAGGGGGCACTCCATGACCCGGTTTCAGCTGGGCTATAGGCCACTTGAGGAGCTGTTTGGAGTGTTTGTATTCTTATTCTGAAGAAACTATGAAACCAATTTAAACCAGGAAATTAAAGTTTCTGTAATTTCTGTCATGCTTATAAGTTGCCTAAGAAGCCAGATGTTAATCTTTGAGCTCTCTCTTTCCTCACTCTATCACTCTCCTCTCTCTCTCTCTCTCTCTCTCTCTCTCTCTCTCTCTCTCTCTGTCTCTCTCTGTCTCTCTCTGTCTCCTCTCTCTTTCTCTCTCCTATTTCCTATGTCTTCTTTCCTCCTCCTCCTCCTCCTCCTCCTCCTCCTCCTCCTCCTCCTCCTCCTCCTTCTCTCTCTCTCTCTCCCTCTCATTTCTAGCTGCATTTAAAGCTGAAACCTGGAACTGGATCCTTGGTCTCCCCCCCCCAAAAAAAAAAAAAAAAAAAACAGAGGAAAGCAGATCTACGAAGCCATAGCCAGGTTCAATTTCTCCAGTAGATTGGTACCTTATTGACATTTATCTTCTATTTAAATATGATTCAATGTTTGCCTATGAAAGTGTGGGATTGTTAAAATCATTTCCATTGCTTTCAGTCATTGCTTGGAAAAGAGATTAGGCAGCTTGGAAAAGTGGAATAAATGAAATAAACACTTAATATTTTGGCAGCTATGTAGGAGTTTGGTTTCCATAATCTAAAATTCCCATTTGACCTCACTTCCTAAATTTACACTATTGCTCATAGCACCAAACAAGGGATGAACCCTTTAACACATGAGCCTCTGAGGGCCACCCAAGATCTCAACTATAGTAAACACAGATGCCCCTTTGGGTTTATTTATTTATTTATCTATTTATCTATTTATTCATTTATTTTTGGTCTGTCTCTCCAAAGCAAGCTGTGACACTCTTAAGAACAAAACTCAATTTAAATTATCTTTCAATAAATAGTGTCTACAAAAGGTCCTGATATGGAATGAATGCTCAGTGGGAATGAGCACAAAGCCTTTTTATTATTCAATCTAAGTTTCTTTTTGGACTATATCAGCTCGCCTGTGCTTATAGATTATGTAGCTAAATTCCATAATGGATTAAACTGTGCCCCTTTAAAATTCATCTGTAGAGGTCCTAAACTCCAATACTTCAGAATCTGAGCTTATTTGGAGATTCGGTCTGGCAACTGATGTGATGTGATGCTATATAATGTAGTGGAGAGACGAAGGGGACATCACAGTACGGGGATTAAATAGGGAGGGGGATGGAAGAGAAAGGTAAAAAAGGGAATATGAAAAGAGACAAAAGTAAAATCCATTTGAAAAACCATATAGAACTTGCTACTGTAGATACTTCCTAAAATATATACACATATGAAAGGAATCTAAATGAATTCCTTTGGGGAAGGAATTGGGACGTTGAGGAAGACGACATCCCAATCAGACATCTTATCAATCAAGCAAAGCCTCCAGTGCTTGGAGTGGGTTACATCTTGTGGAGTAATTGGACCAATGGGCCGCAGTGGAAATCCCCAAGCATCACGGGCTGTTGCCAAGGCTATTGGTTACACTTCACAAACCAATGGTAGCATTCTATGGCTGCCACCAACACTAACATGGGTAAATGAACACAGCAAAGTTGAGCTGGTACCTGACTAGAAGCTTCACTCCTATTGACCAACATTCATGTTAACTGGAAGATGGTCCATGCTCTACTAGGGGAGAAAGGGAATCCTCAAGATCCTTCAGCTACAAATCCTGTCACCTATACCAGTGACCTGCCTACAGGGTACACTGATGGGATAATGGCACAATTGTTAGGGGAGTAGCCAACCAGTTTCTGATTGGATTTAAGGTCCACTCCATGAGGTGGAACCCGTACATGCCATACACAGCACTACTAAACGAGCAAGAACCTGAGACTACATAAATCATGAGCCTAGGAGAAAATCTACTAGTATGCTAAAGAAACGGAACATTAAAATAACTTCCAATGACACATTGCTGTGCTCCTATAGTGCCTTGCTCAACCCTCATCAGAGAAGCTTCTTGCAGAAGGTGGGAACTAAACAGAGACCCACAACTGCTCAATGTGCAGAGAATGAGCCACTTTGGAGCACTCTGTCCTAGATAAGATGTTTTCACGAAAGCCTTTCCCTCAGGGATCGATGTGGAAGAGAAGGCACAGAGACTGTAAGAGCTAGGGCTGATGATAGACTCCAAGCAAACAGTACCTTCCAGACACAGCAGAACCGATGCACCTATAAGCCCACAGAGACTGTAGAAGCACACATAGGGCCTGCAGAGATTCAAGCCAGATAGGGGTCCCAGCACTGAGAGGAGAGAATGGATAGGAGTTCTCACCCTTAGCTGGGAAGTTATTTGCAATTGATACATACTGGCAACAGAAAAAAAAAGTATCAGTTTTCTCCAATGGAGTCTTAGTAGGGATGTTAACCATACTTTAGGGTAGGGCCCATGCCCAAGAGCAGTTGGTCAACACAGAACAAACTCAACGATATTTTTGTACACATTTTAGGGAATTTTTTATTTTATTAGTTTTTTGTTTATTTATTTTGATTTCGTGTGTGTGTGTGTGTGTGTGTGTGTGTGTGTGTGGTGTTTTGCAAGATTTCCCCTGTCCAATCACATTACGGGAGTAGGAAGCCTGTGATTGGATATGGAAAAGGAAGGTGGAGCTAAGAGGTGCAGAGACAGAGAGCCCCTCAGAGTAGGGAGAAGCCAAAATGGAGGGGGACAGACAGGAACAAGATCCTGAACCGGAGTGGTTTTAAACAGCCACAAGTAGCTATGATTTCACAAGTTTAGAAATATTGGAATAAAGCTTTTGTCGTTATTAATTGGCTCTGAAATTACTGTATTGGCATCTTGTAAATAGTGATTTTATTGACATATAAATCTGATTGGTTACTTAAGCTTTAAGAGTCTTGATTCTTCCGGGTTACTAGGTATTGTGTGTTATGCAACTTCGAGGATGGTGGTTCTGTTTGGTTACTGGAGTGTAGGACCTCCGGTTACAGGGGATTGTGACAGAGGGGGAACTAGTGGCTCGTGGGACAAGAAGTCAGATGCTGAGGGGGCTAGCCCCAGCGAGGTGGCAGTGGTGGTGGCAGAGGCCGCGCCAGGAGTACCAGAGCATGCTCTGATCCTGTGGAGTGGCCGATTCATTTTTTAATATTTGTGTGTGTGTGTGTGTGTGTGTGTGTGTGTGTGTGTGTGTTGTTTTGTGGATTTGTTTCCTTGTTTGTTTTTTAAGGAAGAGAGAAAAAAGAAACTAACATTGGTTTAGTAGGGAGGTAGGGAAGATCCATAAGGAACTGGGGAAACAGAAAAACATGACCAAAATATATTGTATAAATTTTTTTTCATTGAAAAAATATAAGCAGTTGAGATTAAAATAAGTTAATAGGATGAGCCCTAATCCAATATTATTAGTGTCATATAGCAAGGGGACATTTGGTGATAGGCAATCACATAGAGAAAATACTATTGTGAACGCGAAGGCCACCATGAGTATACTAGGTAAAACTACCTGGAGCATTTCTCTCCCTTGAAGTACCAGAAAAGGTCCATCCCTGCCCACACCTTGATCTCGGACTTGAAGTCTCTAAAGGTCGAAACACTGCTGCCATTTAGGCCACCTGGCCTCTGGCTGCGACAGCTCGTGCTATTGTTGTGTGTGCTCAAACAAGGAACAGTTTATTTTAGATAATTAAATCAGTTATCTGCTTAAGAGCAAGAGGAGGAAATCTCATAGTCTTTTGCTACTAAATCTTGAAGCCCAAGGAAACTTATATACACGAAGTCCCGAATAGCTGTAGCTTGCTATTCTTAATGGGATAAAACTTATTAGATTATTTCAGTCTGGGCTCTGTTTCTTTTGTAGTTGACACTATAACATGATTTCACCACAGTGAATTTATTAGAAATTCAAGCAGGGCCATACAAAAGTGTACAAGAACCAAAAGCAAATATTTGCTGTGGAAAAGTATATTTATTCCCTTCTTCGCACAAAGTAGAGTTTTGAAAAAATTATTCTCGTGACCCCATTCATCGACGACAATGACTCCTTGTATTTACACAGTTTCAGCTCCAAGAAATGAGAGATTTGTATCTGTTTGCATCAAGTTCATCTCAACCTGCTCTCAACTTCTCGATTAAACAAAGCTTGAAAACTAAGCCCAGCCGCTGTATGGGCTTGTGAAGTGAGTGGCAAGCTCACCACTTTTCCTTCTTCAGTGGGGAGAGCGGAAGAAGAGAAAGAAAATCCCCAGGGCTTCTGGGAGCATATAAAGAAGCACTGTGGCCGTGTGGATTTTACCATCCAGGCCAGAGTCAAGCCACAGACAGACATGGCTGCTCAACGCTGGCCCGTGCTCCTGCTGGCTATCCTTACCATCTCTGGTAAGCGAACGGGGAAGTTTTCTTTTCTATCTTGGTACTGGGAAAAAATCATTTCAAATATAATGAGGTGGTTTGGGCCATTGATCAAATTATAGAAATGGTTAAATTAAAGTCTAAGCAGGAAAGGATTTAGATTGTTGAAGTTCATAGAAAGTCTTAGTGAGTTAAGCGAAAGCTTCCATTCGACTTATTAGAACCAGATGATTCTAAGAATCTATGCTCTTCTTTTTAGAGTTGATAGTAGAAGAATTATTATCAACACACTTAGGGTATTAAGCTGATAGAAATCGCCACTTTTCAGTTGATAAAATTTACACATAATCATGAAGGCTTACGTGTTTTACCATTTGTGACTGGCTATATCTTACCTTTAAGCAAGGTGATAGTCACCTCGTTTATTTGCAGTTTCTCAAACATTAGGAGCTTGAAAAGTGTTTCCTTGCCATAAGATCATACAGTTAGGTCAGCCTTGTGTGTTTGTCTTGTGTGCCCTGCTGTACTGGCTCCTAAGTCAAAGTAAAAACTGTCAAAGTAAAAATTTGAGCACTAAGGACTTATTTCTTCTTGCTGAGAAGTTTACTCTTTCCCCTACAGCCCATCCCTGTGATACTGAAGAGTTACGATGTTGGTGTACTCAGAAAACATCTGAGTTCATTTGTCTCAAATTCATTAAAACTATCCTGGTGATAACGAGGACTATTTACTGCGACAGAATGGAAGTGATGTAAGTAGGAAAGACATGAAGGAGGGTGGAGGCTCTTTTTTTTCTAGGTTCATCCATTTATTCTGCCATTACAAACAAGAGAATTTCTTTTGTTTTTATGCATGAAAATGATTACATTATTTCTAATTATCAAAATTTCTTTGTTCAATTATCTGCCAATGGACATAGGCATTTTCTGCATCATGCATATTATGAATAACATTTTGGTGAAAATAGGAAACACAGGCATCTCTTTAAACCACTGACCTTGATTTCTTCAAATATATGCCCAGAAGCACTGTGGCTGGTTCTTTAATGTAGTTCTACTTTTAATTTTTTTTAATTTTTTTATTCTTGGATATATTCTATACTTACATTTCATTTCCCTTTTTTGGTTCCCCACCCCCCCAAAGGTCCTACATGCCCTTTTTCCCACCCCCTGCTCCCTCATGCACCCCTTCCCACTTCCCTATTCTGGTATTCCCCTACACTGATGCTTTGATCCTTTCCAGCACCAGTGTCCACTCCTTTCTTCTTGTCAGACATCATTTGGTATGTGAATTGTATCCTTGGTGTCCCAAGATTCTAGGCTAATATCCACTTATCAGTGACTGCATGCCATAGGTATTCTTTTGAGACTGGGTTACCTCACTTAGTATGATGTTCTCCAGCTCCATCAATTTCTCTAAGAATTTCATGAATTCATTATTTCTAATGGCTGAATAGTATTCCATTGTGTATATATACCACATTTTTTGTATCCATTCCTCCGCTGAGGGACATCTGGGTTCTTTCCAGCTTCTGGCTATTATCAATAAGGCTGCTATGAACATAATGGAGCATGTATCATTATTGCATGCTGGGGAATCTTCTGGGTATATGCCCAGGAGTGGTATGGCTGGGTCCTCCAGAAGTATCATGTCCAGTTTTCTGAGGAATTGCCAGACTGATTTGCAGAGTGGTTGTACCAGCTTGCAGTCCCACCAGCAGTGGAGGAGTGTTCCTCTTTCTCCACATCCTCGCCAACACCTGATGTCTTCTGAGTTTTTAATCTTAGCCATTCTGACTGGTATGAGGTGAAATCTCAGGGTTGTTTTGATTTGCATTTCTCTAATGACTAATGCTGTTGAACATTTTTTAAGGTGTTTCTCAGCCATCCGAATTTCTTCAGGTAAAAAGTCTTTGTTTAGCTCTGTACCCCATTTTTGGATAGGGTTATTTGGTTTTCTGGGGTCTAACTTCTTGAGTTCTTTGTATACATTGGATATTAGCCCTCTGTCGGATGTGGGGTTGGTGAAGATCTTTTCCCAATTTGCTGGTTGCTGATTTGTCCTTTTGACAGTGTCTTTTGCCTTACAGAAACTTTGTAATTTTATGAGGTTCCATTTGTCTATTCTTGATCTTAGAGCATAAGCTATTGGTGTTCTGTTCAGGAATTTTCCCCCTGAGCCAATTTCCTAAAGGGTCTTCCCCAGTTTCTTTTCTATTAGTTTTAGTGTGTCTGGTTTTATGTGGAGGTCCTTGATCCACTTGGAGTTGAACTTAGTTCAAGGAGATAAGAGTGGATCAATTCTCATTCTTCTACATGTTGACCTCTAGTTGAGCCAGCACCATTTGTTGAAAAGGCTATCTTTTTTCCACTGGATGTTTTCAGCTCCTTTGTCGAAGATCAATTGGCCATATATGTGTGGGTTCAATTCTGGGTCTTCAATCCTATTCCATTGATCCACTTCCCTGTCACTGTACCAATACCATGCAGTTTTTAACACTACTGCTCTGTAGTATTGCTTGAGGTCTGGGATATTGATTCCCCCAGAAGTTCTTTTACTGTTGATGATAGTTTTAGCTATCCTGGGTTTTTTGTTATTCCAGATGAATTTGAGAATTGCTCTTTCTAACTTTATGAAGAACTGAGTTGGAATTTTGATGGGGATTGCATTGAATCTGTATATTGCTTTTGGCAAGATTGCCATTTTAACTATATTAATCCTGCTAACTCACAAGCATGGAAGATTTTCCATTTTCTGAGGTCTTCTTCAATTTCCTTCTTTAGAGACCTGAAGTTTTTGTCATATAAATCTTTCACTTGTTTGGTTAGAGTCACACCAAGATACTTTATATTGTTTGTGGCTATTGTGAAGGGTGTCATTTTCCTAATTTCTTTCTCGGCCTGCTTATCCTTTGTGTATAGGAAGGCTGCTGATTTGCTTGAGTTGATTTTATAACCAGCGACTTTGCTGAAGTTGTTTATCAGTTGTAGTTCTCTGGTGGAGTTTTTTGGGTCACTTAAGTATACTATCATATCATCTGCGAATAGTGATAGTTTGACTTCTTCCTTTTCAATTTGTATCCCTTTGACTTTCTTATGTTGTCAAATTGCTCTAGCTAGTACCTCAAGTACTATATTGAAGAGATATGGTGAGAGGGGGCAGCCTTGTCTAGTCCCTGATTTTAGTGATATTGCTTCAAGTTTCTCTCTGTTTACTTTGATGTTGGCTATCGGTGTGCTGTAAATTGCTTTTACTATGTTTAGATATGGGCCTTGAATTCCTGTTCTTTCCAAGACTTTTTAGCATGAAAGGATGCTGAATTTTGTCAAATGCTTTTTCAGCATCCAATGAGATGTCCATGTGGTTTTTTTTTTCTTTGAGTTTGTTTATGTAGTGGATTATGTTAATGGATTTCTGTATATTGAACCATCCCTGTATCCCTAGGATGAAGCCAACTTGATCATGGTGGATGATCGTTTTGATGGAGGCTCTTGCATGAAAGTTTTCTGGCTGACATCTTCTCTCAGAATGGGCTTCAGTGAGTCTCAATCTGTGGGTTGAATAATCCTTTCACAGGGGTCACCTATGACCATCAGAAAATGTAGATGACAACATTATGATTCATAACTATAGCAAAATTACAGTTGTATAGTAGCACCAAAAATAATTTCATGGTTCCTCACGACAACAGTATTGAGGAGCTGCAGCGTTAGGAAGGTTGAGTAAGAAGCACTGTGCTTCACGAAGAGGCAGAAGACTGTGACTCTGGGCAATGTTATTCCCATATGGGATGGGTAAACTATTACCCAATGTTTGTGCTCTCATTTCTAAAAGCGGCATGCCCTCTTTCCAGACAAAAACCAACCTTACCAACCAAACCAAACCAAATCAACCAAGCCAAACCAAACCAACCAGACCAAACCAAACCAAACCAAACCAAACCAAACCAAACCAAACCACTAACCAAAGGCAGCTCTCAAGGGAAGAAGACAGTTGATTTCATAAACTCTGCTGAGAAGAGTTAACTTTGAAGTCAATGAATACTCAAATAGCAAAGATACACAGCCATGGGCAAGATTATAAGAAAAGGGGACCATCAATGTATGTATGTATGTATGTATGTATGTATATGTATGTATGTATGTATGTATATATGTATGTATACTTACATGGATGAATAAAATACACACACACACACACACACACACACATATATATATATATATATATATATATATATATATATACTTATTTATGAAAGATTATATTTTACCATGATAGATTCTTGGTATAGTTTTAAAAATTTGATAGATTTGATTAATACATTCCTATGTGCACTATTGCTATAATGTTAGATGCATTAAATTTAGACCTTACAAAAACAACATTACCAATTATAATTTCAATAATTTTTTAACTTTTGAGTCAATTTTTTCCCAAAATAAATATCAGTACATATTTATCAGTGACTTTCCATGCCCTGGAACTTAGAGAAAATAGGATAATCCCTTCTTCAAAGGGCCTGCAAATGAAAACTTGTTTCCTTTTGTTCATTGGCTACATTGAATGTTACAGTGAAGCAGTTACAATAAAGTTTGCTTTTTTTATGAAAAACAAAGGAATCTGTGCATTATACACTTGGGTGTACCAACACATATAATATAGCCTAATGAATCTAGGGTAATTTTTCTGGGGCATCAGAACTTACAGACTGTATGAAATCCCTTCACTCTTTAGTTATAACTTTTGCTCTATGTATGTATGTATGTATGTATTCATTCATGTATTTATGTGTATATTTGTGTGTATATGTATGTATGTATGTATGTATGTACGTATGTATGTATCTACCTACCTACCTACCTATCTACCTGTCTATCTAAATGTGTGTGACTTAGTTGTTCATTGCTAGGTAACCATAGACTATAAAATAAATGTGGCTATTGCTCTACATTCTGTCATTCAGCCTGCTGAGTGGCTGTGGTAGCTTCTTTGCTGATTGGGAAGAGAAAATGGAAGAAGAGAAGAGGAAACCCACGGGGCTGCAGGGAGCACATAAAAGACCACTGTCGCTGCCTGAGTTTATCATCCAGACCAGAGTCAAGCCACAGATGCACATGTCTGCTCATTGGTTTATGAAGGATGCCAACCAGGCTGAAGACTTGCCTAGAGGCTCTCAGAAGGGCTCTGCATTCAGCTCAGGCTGCTGGTAGATAGAATTCAGCTCCTTGCTGAAGCCCCTCCCCCCCACCCCCACCCCCGGCATCTTTCTAGGCCAGTGGTTCTCAACCTCCCTAATGCTGTGTAACCCTTTAAAATAGTTCATGTTGTGGTGACCCACAACCATGGAATTATTTTTTGTCTCTAATTCATAACTGTAACTTTACTACTAAATCATAATGTAAATATCTGTGTTTCCCAATGGTCATAAGTGATCCCTACGAAAGGGTCATTTGACCTCCCCTGACTCCTAAGGGATCTTGACTCACAGGATGAGAACTGCTGTTCAGAGCTGTAGGAGCTGGAGAGTGTTGCTGTTGTTGTTGTTGTTTGTTTTTGTTCTTGTTTTTTTTTTTTTAACTCCAGGAGTTTATTTTTACAGTGTTCCACTCTGGACATAATCAATGGAAAATTAGCCTCACACTGCACTGGCCTCACCTCCCAATAGAGTTACTTTTCTGATATCAACCAGAGAAGACTGCTCTGGCTACTATATGAGATGCATTTGAAAATATACCTTTATTTCATTGTTTAGTAACATTAGTTGTATCTTCAAAATTCCTTTTATAACTTAATATAGCATATAACACAATGCGTCTTTGTGAAATGTTGAGAAGCTGGGTGGGCTTCTGCTTGCCACAAATAGAAACATGTATGAGTACATGGAAGTGCAGCTGTGGGGTGTTGGTGAGTGCCCACATGTTAGCTACTCGGGGCAAAATGCAAGTTAGCGAGGAACTAGGAAAACAGAATCCTCCAGATGTGACTGGTTTTTGTCAGCTGAATTGTGTCCAGAACCTACCCTCATAATCTCCGGGTTTGTCTGTATGAATGTCTATGCACCACACGTGTAAATGCCTATAGAGACCAGATTTAAACATTGGAAGTCTTGGAATTGAAGTGTCAGACAATTGTGGGCTGCCATGTGGATGCTGGGAATCGAACCCTGGTCCTCTGAAAGAACATCCAGTGCTCTTGACTACTAAGGCATCTCTAGCCCCTGATGTGGGACAGTGCTAACACTTGGACCGTGGGGAAGGTGTGAAGAAGTTGGTCATGTGTAAGTCAAATAGAGAGGCATGGGATAAAGAGAAGGTCACCAATCCACACCTTGAAGATAGTCTTCAGAATTTGAAGAAAGCACATTCTTATTACTTGGGTCACTCTACCTCAGGTATATTATGACAGCCACAGCAAATTACACACTTCCAAAATTATATATCTCTGCAAGAACTAGCGACAGTTTGAATTTTGTTGTTTCTTAGGGTTCTTTTGTTTTGTTTTGTTTTGTTTGTTATTTTTTTGTCCTCCAGATATAATATTAAAAAACAATTACTGTTTATTTTGTCTTCTTTTAAACTTCAAGTTAGTAAGATTGTACTGGATACATGTATCTTTTTGTAACATGCTTCTGTAGCTTAGCATCATATTTTGCAATCCATTTAGTTTGCTGTGTTTAGCTCATTTACCAAGCTGAAACAATAGTATTTCATCATCATCATAAATATAAATAGAATTCATTTGTTCAAAAATGTACTGAAAAAAAATAACAACTTGGGTTCTATCTAAGTCTTTGCTATGACACACATTCTATATATGTCTTTCTTCACATGAGAATTTCTTGAGTTTACTATTTGTACATCTTCAATTTTACTTCTGTACAGACTTGATTATCAGCCTTATACAATAAGAATAGGCAACTTCTCAATGTTCTTCTTCAGATATGACTTGTTTCTCCTGGGATTTCTGGTCTTTCATGTAAATCGTAGAAGCAATTTTCAATTTTGTCATATAATAAGTATACTTGCAAATGTAATTCTTTGGAATTACATCCTGGAAGTTGACAGCCTTATAATAACAATTTTTTATTTCAGGCATATAGATTTGTTTCTTATTTATTGAGAACATTTACATTCTCTTACTTCATACTTAGAGACAGGGGCTCTCTCTATGGCTTTCTGCACTTGGTAAGGACTTGTTTAATGTCCCTCAATATTTCTCAATTACATCATACTTTCCTTAAATCACAGAAACTATCCATAGACACTTTACATAATTGGATGCTATTTTAAAGACATGTAAGTAAATTCCGCACCCCGGGTATCGGTGCGTAGACTCTGCATCCGTTTGCTTTGCATTTGTTGGCATCAGTGCTTCTCATGGATGCTCATGCTGTCTGGGACTCAAGGCAGTCTTTCCACCCTTGGGAACTTTATGGCTTTTACTTGTCTTTCTAGCTTTGTTGAGATGGCTGTCGAGAGAGCAGGCTCCCTTGCCTTCTGTCTGTGTTTAAAGGGAATATTTTCAAATTTGCACCATTACGTATAATACTTTGTGGCTGAATTTTCTTATGTTAGTTAATTGCTAAGAGTTTGATTATATTATTTTTTGCTATTGGAAAGCTTTAGGTTATGTTATTCTTTAAACCCCTGGAACATACAATTTGGATCAGAGTATGGTAAGACGATCCAGCCTTATATAAGAAACTACAAAACGATCCTGATCTATTAATAGAGTTTTGCAGTTCTGTGAATTAGAACCTGCCAGTGTAAGACTGAGCCCAGCAACCCACACTTTCACACACACACACACACACACACACACACACACACACACACACGGACAAGTACATAACCAGACTGCATTTCTAAAGAAATGGTATAAAACTTTCCACATGAAGGCACATCATTTCAATAAATCATGACAAGAGTTTTAGATTAAAAAAATAACCAGTGGTGCACGCCTGTAATCCCAGCACTTGGGAGGCAGAGGCAGGCGAATTTCTGAGTTCGAGGCCAGCCTGGTCTACAGAGTGAGTTTCAGGACAGCCAGGACCACACAGAGAAACCCTGTCTCCAAAAACCAAAACAAAAACAAAAACAACAACAACAAAAAAACCCCAAAAAACCAAACTGTGATTTTAAATTATCTAGGCACACTGATATGTGTTAAAAGTTCCACCAATGTGATTAATATAGTTTGAAAAAGTTGATTAATATAGTTTGTATTCATGTTGCAGATATTATAGTGAGTATACTTGACCTGTTATTAAATAAGTGCAGCTGCTATTTTACCAACATACTTTATTTTTACAGAGCAAACCTGACAAATGGGAATTCGATTTGCTTGGATCCTGAGGCTGAATGGGTAAAAGATCTTGTCAACAGAATTATTAACAGGTAAAATGAAGGCCAAGAATCTTCATATTCATGTTCTCTCCATTTTATTTTAAAGGCTGATATATTTTTTAAAAAATACACAGATATATCATAGATGACAAGAAATCCACAATGAGATTAGAATTGTGTCATCCAGAGACCCCAGGAGCATCCCCAGATGTCTCAGTCAGGGTTTGTATTTCTGCATAAAACATCATGACCAAGAAACAAATTGGGGAGGAAAGGGTTTATTCAGCTTACACTTCCATGCTGCTGTTCATGACTAAAGGAAGTCAGGACTGGAACTGAGGCAGGTCAGAAAGCAGGAGCTGATGCAAAGACCATGGAGGGGTATTACTTACTGGTTTGCTTCCCCTGGGTTGCTTTCTTATAGAACCCAGGACTACCAGCTCAGGGATGGCATCACCCATAATGGACCCTCCCCACTTGATCACTAATTGAGAAAGTACCTTACAGCTGGACCTCATGGAGGCATTTCCTCATGAGAGGCTCCTTTCTCTGTGATAACTCCAGCTTGTGTCAAGTTGACACACAAAACCAGCCAGTACACCAAACCAGCACATTTGGCCTCTCTTCAGCTCTACTGATTCAGAAGTAATGGGGGTAGACCCCACAATGTCTATAACAGTATCTCCAAGTAACTGCACGACACTCCCAAGCTTGAGAGTCAGTATTCCTCACCTTTTGGTGAAGGTGACCTAATTTGACCTCAGTTACAAATATCCTAATTGAATACAAAGGAGATATAAGATTGTTTAGTATGTGTCTCATGCCAACCAACTAGGTAGGGGCCATTTGTTGAGAGAAATTTTAAGGGAAAAAATTGTGGGAGGAAAAATATAAGCATTTATTTAAATGAAGCCCCAAATACAATTTTGAAAACAGGAATCTGAGAAGGGATAAGGAATCCGAGCAGGGATGTATTAGAATTCACTTCCAGGAAATGGGATTTTAGAGCTACAGGAGTGTAAGTGGGGAGAGGTGGCCGCTCTGAAACTAGTGCTGCTTTATTTCCTAACCAAAGCATGAGAGCTTATGAATGACTGCAGGGCTTCTGTTCTGGTAAGTTTCTGTTGCTGTGATAAAAATACTAGCCAAATCAACCTGGGGGTGGGGGGGAGAAAGGAAGTTTTGGCTTATAGTTACAGTTCATCATTAATGGAGGTCAGGGCAGGAACCCTGAGTAAGGAGCTGAAGCAGAGGCCATGGAGGGAAACTATTACCTGCTTGCTCTGCAGAGCTTACACAACCTGCTTTCTTATATGTCAGGCCACCTGCTTAGAAGCGTCACAGCTCCCAGTAAACCAGGTCCTCCCTCATCAATTATTAATAAAGAAAATGGCCCCACAAACATGGCCACAGACCAGTCTGATGGAGACAGATTCCCCAACTGAGTCTCTGTACCTGGGTGACTCTAGTCCTGATCAAGCTGACAAAAACTAACCAGCATGGTCATCTTGCTAACCATATTAGCCTGTTTGGGGAGACCAGATTCAGTCATGGAGGTGTGGTTTAGTTTCTAGATTTACCTGCTATCACTTAGGGTACCATTCTGGAAAATTCACTTAGCATCAGATATTTGTATGCTTTCATTTGTTCCTAATTTGATCTATCAAGGAAATATATACACATAAACTGGGGCTATTGTTAACTTTCAACTGACCAAATGGGCTTCATTCATTCATTCATTCATTCATTCATTCATTCATTCATTTAGATTTTACAAAGTGTATGTGTTCTCCTTTTTAATTCACTTTACATCCAGATCACAACCCCTCCCTCCTCTCTTCCCAATCTCACACTTACAAATCCCTTCCCCATTGTTCTGTACTCTTCTTCTCAGAGAAGTTGAACCCTCCCCCCCATTTGGGGCATGCAAACCCAGGGCATTATATCCCAGCAGGACTAGGACATCCTCTCCCATTGAGGCCCAACCAGATAGCCCAGATAGAGTTTAGGGGATCTAATGGCAGGCATCAGAGTCTGAGACAGCCCTGCTCCTCAAGTTAGGGAACTCACTTGACGAAGACAAAAGTGTAGGGTATCACGTTCAGCTTCTGCATGCTCCCTGGTTTGTGGCACAGGCTCTATGGGCCCCCTCGAGGCCAGGTTAGTTGAATCTGTAGGTCTTCTTATGGTGTCCTCGACCCCTTCTCTCTCTCTCTCTCTCTCTCTCTCTCTCTCTCTCTCTCTCTCTCTCTCTCTCTCTCTCTCTGGCATGACTCCAGCCAGTTCTGAGGCTGAAGGCAAATTATTTTTCCCAAACTGCTTTTATACCTTTTAATTACATGCAAGTAATAAGGTCAGTTCTAGGTTAAGGACAACAAACACAAATAGTCAAGGAACAAGCAAAGCAATAAACAAATTGCTGGGATCACAGTTTCTAAGGGCTTATCAGGATGACCACGATATCTGAGCCTACTTCCCTGTCCTAGCCCAAGTCATATTCTTGCCCGAAGCCTACTTCTTTGTTCTAGACTAAAATCAGATTTCTTCCAGAGCTTACTTACTTACCTGTCCTGGAAGAAGGTTAGGAAGCCTTTTTCCTTGTCCTAGCCCAATGTCAAATTTCAGTCCAGGAGCCTCCAAAACTCTCCACATCTCCCCCCTGTTTTTAATTTCATTTCCATTCTTCAGCTGAGGGACATCTAGGTTGTTTCCAGTTTCTAGCTGAGATTTCACCTCACACCAGTCAGAATGGCTAAGATTAAAAACTCAGGAGACATCATGTGTTGGCGAGGATGTGGAGAAAGAGGAACACTTCTCCACTGCTGGTGGGACTGCAAGCTGGTACAACCACTCTGGAAATCAGTCTGGCGGTTTCTCAGAAAAATGGACCACTTAGTTTTTGAGCTTAGCCATTTTGACAGGTGTAAGATGGAATCTTAGGGTCATTTTGATTAGTATTTTCTTGATGACTAAGGACATTGAACATTTCTTTCAGTGCTTCTTGCTCATTCAAGATTACTCTGTTGAGAATTATGTTTAGCTCTGAACCCCACTTTTCTTTGTAAAGTTTGGATATTAGCCCCCTGTCAGATGAAGGGTTGGTAAAGATCCTTTCCCAATCTATAGACTGCCATTTTGTCCTATTGATGGTGTCCTTTGCCTTACAGAAGCTTCAAGAGGTCTCATTTATCATTTGCTGATCTTAGAGCCTGAGTCACTGGCGTTCTGCTGAGAAAGTTGTCTCCTATACCAATGAGTTCAAGGCTATTTACTACTTTCTGTTCCATTAGATTTAATTTTATGTTGAGGTCTTTGATCCACTTGCATTTGAGTGTTGTGCAGGGTAATAGATATGGATTTCTTTTCATTCTTCTACATAGAGAGATCCAGTTAGATCAGCATCATTGGTTGAAGATGTATTTCCATTGTATGGTTTTGGCTTCTTTGTCAAAAAATCAAGTGTCCATATGTGTGTGGATTTATTTCAGGATCTTTCGTGATTTGATTCCATTTTATCAATCTGTCTATTCCTATACAGATACCATACAGTTTTTATTACTATTGCTGTGTAGTACAGCTTGAGATCAGGATGGTGATACCTCCAGAGGTTCTTTTATGGTTCATTCAGGATTGTTTCATGTAGCCTGAGTTTTTTGTTTTTCCATATGAAGTTGAGAGTTTCTCTTTCAAGATCTGTAAAGGATTGTATTGTGATTTTCATGGGAATTATATTGAATTGTAGATTGGTAATCTTTTGGTAAGATGGCCATTTTTCTATGTTAATTTTATTGATTCATAAACATGGGAGATCTTTCTATCTTCTGATTCCTTCAGTTTCTTCAGAGTCCTAAGTTTTTGTCATGCAGGTCTTTCACTTGCTTGGTTGGCAAGTGTTATACCAAGATACCTTGTATTATCTGTGTCTATTATAAACAGTGTTGTTTCTTTAATTTCTCAATATGGTTATCATTTGTATAAAGGAGAGATACTGATTGTTGTTAATTTTATCTGTCTACTTTGCTGAAGGTGTTTATTAGGTGTAAGAATTCTCTGGTATTTTGGGGTCACTTTTGTATATGATCATATCATACATATCATAGCATAGCAATACTTTGACTTTTTCCTTTCCAATTTATATTGCCTTGATCTCTTTTAGTTGTCTTATTGCTCTAGTTAGAACTTCAAGTACTGTATTGAATAGATAGGGAGAGAGTGGGCAGTCTTGTCTTGTCCCTGATTTTAGTGGAATTACTTTAAGTTTCTCTCAATTTAATTTGATGTTGACCATTAGCTTGCTGTACACTTATTTTATTATTTCTAGGTATGTGCCTTGTATCCCTGATCTCTCTAAGACTTTTAATATGAGGGTGGTGTTGGATTTGCTCAAAGGACTTTTCAGTATATAATGAGATGAACATGTGAATTTTTTCTTTCAATGGAAGATTACATTGATGGATTTTCATATATTGAATCATTCCTGAATCCCTGGGATGAAGTCTACTTGATCATGGTAGATGACGTTTTTGATGTAATACTGGATTTGGTTTGCAAGTATTCTATTGAATATTTTTGCATTGATGTTCATAAGAGAAATTGGTCTGACATTTTCTTTCTTTGTAGAGTCTTTGTGTGATTTAGGTATCATGAGTGGTGGCCTCATCACATGAGTTTGGCAGTGTTCCTTCTGTTTATATCTTGTGGAATAGTTTGAGTAGCATTGGTGTTAGCTCTTCCTTGAAAGTCTAGTGGAATTCTGCACTAAAGCCATCTGGCCCTGGACTGTTTTTTTTGTTTGTTTGTTTGTTTTTTGTTTTGTTTTTTTTTTTGTTTTTTTTTTTTTTTTGGTTGGTAGACTTTTAATGACTGCTTCTATTTCCTTAGGGGTTATAGAGCTGTTTAAATGGTTTACCTGACTTTGATTTAACTTTGGTATATGGTATCTGTCTAGAAAAACATCCATTTTGGTTGGATTTTTCAATTTTTTTGGAATTTGGGTTTTTGAAGTAACACCTAATAATTCTTTACATTTCTTTATTGTTGGGAGGTGATCTGTGCACAAGCAGCTGGGTTTGAGTAGAGCAGCGAACATGGAGACCAGTGTGGGGTGGCATCCACCTAACATGTGGACGGAGCTTCCGCCTGCATGGGACTGGAGGAGTTCAGTCATGGCCCCCCCTGGCCCCTGGCCCCTGCCGCAGTTGCAGCCCCCACAAACCCCTGCAGGAGAGACGTGTGGTTGTTAGTCACGTGTGGCCATGCCCCAGGCCCCTAGTGTTCTGGCTGGACTCCTCCTCTGCAGTCACCTGGCTACAGCCAGTCTTTCCCCATCCTCTCGGTTACCTGGCTGCTGCCAGGTGACCCAGCCCACTATTAAAGGAGGCTTCTTGCCCCTCCTTGCTCTCTCTTGCCCCTCTCTTATTCTCTCTTCTCTCTATCTGTTCCCCCTCTCCCTCCATTCTTTTCCCCCTTTCCACGTGGTCATGGCCATCCCTCATTTCCCCGTCTTCTCTTTTTTCTTCTCTATCTCCTTTTCTCGATCTATTTTTCTAGTAATAAAACATTAAAACTATGAACTGTCTCTAGTGAAAACCCAACACATATAAGCCTGAAGAAGTGCACAACTCCAGCCACCCCGGAAAGGTTCCAAGAGGCCTCAGCATCTTCAGCCACCCCGGAAAGGATCCGAGGGTCCTCAGCATTTTCAAGCCCCATGGAAAGTTTCCGAGAGGCCTCAGCATCTTTCGCCATCCCGGAAAGGATCCGAGGGTCCTCAGCATTTTCATCCGCCCTGGAAAGGAACCGAGGGTCCTCAGAATTTTCAGCCACCCTGCAAAGGATCCGAGGGTCCTCAGAATTTTCTGGCTACATGGAAAGTATCCAAGAGGCCTCAGCATCTTCAGCCACCCTGGAAAGGATCCGAGGGTCCTCAGCATTTTCAGCTGCCATGGAAGGAATCCCAGATGATGCCTCTCAGCCAAGCAGATTCCTCAACAGGTAGCCAGGGCCTGATAACCAGATGCTCAGCCACCAGCACTCCCTATCTCAGTGTGGGGCGCGGTCTTGCGGGGGGGGGGGTGTTCCCCTATCCCCCTGGGCTCTGCCTGCCAGAGTTCTCCCATGCAGGACCCCCCTCCCCGCCACTCTGCACTGTCCCCCTTTTCTTTTTTCCCCACATTTTATTATTTGTTGTTATGTCTCCCTTTTCATTTATAGTTTTATTTGCATATTCTCTCTCTGTCTTTTAGTTAGATTGGCTAAAGGTTTATCTATCTTGTTGATTTTCTCAAAGAACCAGCTCTTGGTTTTGATTCTTTGTTTTGCTCTCTTTGTTTCAAATTGATTGTTTTTTATCCCTGAGTTTGATCGCTTCCTGACACTCCTCTTGGCTGTGCTTGCTTTTTTTTTTTTTTTTTTTTTTTTTTTGGACTTTTCATGTGTCCTTTTAAGTCATTAGTATGAGAACTCTCCAATTCTTTATGAAGGCACTTGGTGAGCAGAGAGGTGGCTGGACAGTGGAGTTCTGGGGTTGTGGGGTGATAGCAGGACTCTCTGGGTAAGAAGGTGTGCCTTCAGAGGACCAAACTATGTGTGTTTTCTAAGCAGAGATGGCTCATGCTACGTATCTGTGTAATTCTATGTATTCTGCTTGTATTTCAGGTTCATACCTAAGCACCACGTACAAATGGAATCTCTACAGGGAATGAAGTTTCTGTACAGTGTTGACTTGGACAAAACACTATATATTTCATTTGCATGATTTGAAGACTAGAATGAATTCCCCTCTCAAATTCTGGGGACCACTGGCTACTTTTCTGATTAGCTTATGACAAAGGTGATGGTAATTGAGGAAATAAAACTATTATTATGTAGAAAAATAAACCCCAAGCCTCACTTAACAGGGGGGGGGCATTTATCTGTCAGGCTCACTGTCTTTCTAGACTCCACCTCTCCTGCTGCTGGCCACTGACTGTCTTTATTTGACTTCCTGGTGGATGCTCACAGGTGACTGTCCCCCTGCCCCCGTATTTTGACATGCCATATAATGGCATCGTACATCCTTCTATTGACTGGAAAACTACCCAGAGATTCCTTAACACTTCATGCTTCAAAGCCTTATCCTACTCCAGTATGGGATGTTACAGAGTTGCATCTCAGCGTAGAGCAGGGCTCCTCGGCTCCAGTGCCCCAGAGGGAAACACTTCTTTGGAAAATTTTCATTCATCCGAAAATTGGAAATAAAAATATGTGTTAATTGAGACTCAGTGGGTTACACATATAATACCAGCATTTGGGAAGTTGGTAAAAGGATCATGGATTCAAGTCTAGCCTGGATTACATAGTCAGTTACAGACTAACTTGGGCTATATGGAGACTGTGCACGCGCGCACACACACACACACACACACACACACACACACACACACACCAGTGGTGGGTGGGTAGATGATGTGACATCAATTGTATAGCATAAATATTTTAAAATTTAAAATGTACTTTTCACTTCTGGTTTGCGTAAGTGTGTGTGTCAGTTTGCATGTCTGTGTGTGTGAATATGTGTGCGCAAAACTTCAGGTGGCAGTCCTCCATGTCCACCTTGAGGCAGGGTCCCTCTGTTGCTTTTCCACTGTGAATGCCAGGCTAGCTGACCCATGACATCCAAGGGAGTCTTCTGTCACCATAGGAGCCCTGGGGCTTCAGATATATTTGTGCTCGGCTTTACGTGGATTCTGGGAACTCAAACCTTGGTCTTCCTGCTGGAATGGCTAGCACTAGTCATCTTTCCAGACCAATCACTTTTTGATTTGTTTTTTAAATTGAGCAAACCTTATAGATAACATTGGTCAAGACTATAGGCAAACCAAAATGTGGCTGGAAACAACAGTAGGAAATCAAGGCTTTCCACACTAGAGGATGATAACCAGGATGCCACTGCAGACATGCGGGGAGACAGAGTCACGGCCGTGCTTTGACCACTGAGCTTCTTCTCGGCAGAAATTTGCCATATATAACACCCATAAATATTAAATAGACAAGCATCCGCTTTTTGCTTGTCATTTCTGATGAAAGAGTGTGTTACAAGATGAATGATATTACCTTGGAACCAAGGCAGGAACATTGAGTCCAAAGAAGACTGTGTGTAGGCACTGGACCCTTTACTGCTCCAGTTCTTACATTTTTTATATATATATATATATATATATATATATATATATATATATATATAAAATATATATATATATATATATATATATATATATATATGTATGTATCTATCAGTCCAAACAAATGCACAGGCTTGAATTCGGAGTTCTTCATATTCAGATAACCTTTTTGATACAGAGTTATAAATGTGGAACATTTAAAAAAATAATCTCTGTACCTTACAAAGTTGCTGCAATTAGATATTGAATTTGCTTTGAAAGTAAACATAAAAAATAAAACAAGTGTCATTATTGGTGTTGTCCCTGTTGTTATATAGTGGTTGTCTGATTGTGCTTGGAGATGCTGGTGTTATAGCACCCACTCATACTCATATTCACAGTTGTATGTACAGACCAAACCATTTAAACTGCCCAAACTAAATAGGAAATATTATTCTTGATATTACAGCAAAAATAATAATTAATCAGATAAGCTACATACAAACAACAGAGACCAAACCAAACAAAAAGATCCAAAAGTAGAGAACCATGAGTTTCTTAGTGTGTGACGTCCATATTTTATAAGCAAGTAACTGGTTGACCCAGTTTGAGACATGTAGCCATTCACGTCCAGTCTCCCTGTCGACAAAACAACAGAAATGTGGCCACCAGGAAACCCCAGGGGAAAACATACAGTTCTCAAAGTAGCTGTCAGACAGATCTGTGGGGTCTCCCTGTGACACGAAGACAACCATTTTTAAAATCAAAGGAGGGTGAGTGTGGTACTTTGTCTCTAGGAGAGCTTGGTATGGTTACAGGAAAGCCACTATACTAAAGATCATCTGAAAACACTGACTATGGAAAGTCTCTTTTAAATTAGTAGCTTAAGTTTTCAGAATGTTGAAGAAAATATCCAGGTCCCTCTCTCATCTCCTTCACAAAGGAGGTCTGTGACAACAGGAGTGGCCATTCTGTAGGGTAATGCTAGGTGCTAGGCTTAGTCAGCTGAAGCTTGAGGGGAGCTGGTATAGATGCTGACAGTCACACCTCATGTGAAGGTGACGGCATACATACCGCTGTATCCTAGTAAGATGAAGGTTGCCCCAAAGACCCGTGTTTGCACTCAGAAGGTTCTAAGCGTATCTACTAAAGCACACAGATACATGAGACAAGGCAAGACTGCCTTAGCATGAACGGGTGGGGGAGTCAAACCAGATTTCTATCTTGTGCCTGCCCTTAATTAGCTTTGGGATTCCATTATAGTACCTGTGGAGTCTTGGAACACCATGGAACTCTAAAGGGCCCCAGAACAATGTCTGACAAACATCAACTAAAGCTGAAGGCACACCTTCACCATGGACCTCACAGGATTCTCCCAAATAACACCATCTTGAAGGAGTTGATAGTCCAAATTCATTAAACTCCAGAGGCACCATCTACTCCAACTGGGAGCCGAACCCACAACAAGCACAGTTTCTAAAATCGAAAGTGTTAAAGTCCATCAAAGAGCTTATCATACGTGTTCTAAGTCATTAGGGGTCAAAGAGGAAATATAAATGCAGGAAACTGACAAGATGGTAAGAAACCCAGCAGCACTCAAGAGCAGAAGCCCAACCAGACAGGAGAAAGGAAAAGAAAGGGCAAAGGAAGGAGGGAGGGCACCATGGGGACTTCTAAGAATGAAAGCATAATTAAACAATAGGAAACCTCAGGGGATGGCTTCAGCAGTAGATTTGACTAAGCTTGAGAGAAAATTGCCCTTGGAGATCTGAGGAAATTACATAGGAAAGAGCAGTAAGGTAAGTGTAGAGAAAGTGCAAGAATGAAAGAAATTTCAAGCATAGTATGAGAGCTTCTATCTAACTTATTTCTGAAAATGATTCAACAAAGGGGGGAGAGAGAGAGAGAGAGAAGAGACTGATAATTGTCCAGGACATTCAAACCCTTATAAGCAGAGTAGATTTGAAACAGAACATAACAGAAATCATACTCTGCTACAAGGTCATGCATGGACCCAAAGGCTCCAATCGTCAAAGACGAAGGTGAATCAAAATCTGCTCTGGAATCTGTGCTCTAGAAAGGGGGTCTGCAGAGATGTTAGATCTCTACAGAAAGATATGTTTCCTCAGATGTGACTGCTCCCTGTTCTTTGTTGAATACAACCACATTGCCAGGTCTCCTTTTGTTGCAGAACTTTAATGATACAAGGCTATTAAAGTTGTCTTGTATCACTTAAGCCTAAGTGTGAGGTGGTTACAGATGAAACAATACAATACTCAGTTCATTGACACATTGATTAGTGAAATTTTCTAAGAACGTATTCATTTATTTTCTTGATTGTGTGTGTGTGTGTGTGTGTGTGTGTGTGTGTGTGAGAGAGAGAGAGAGAGAGAGAGAGAGAGAGAGAGAGAGAGAGAGAGAGGAGAGAGAGAGAGAGAGATGTAAACTCATGTGTGCCTATGTGAAAGGCAGAGATCACCTTTGGGTATCTTCATCTACTGATCTACATCTTACTTTTGGAGACGAATCTCACTCAATCTGAACCTTATTAATTAATCCAAAGCAGGCCAGCAAGCTCTAGGGGTCTTGCCTTCTACCCTCCCAACGCTGTGGTCACAGACAAATGGCACCATATCCAGCTTCTCACATTGGTGAGAGAGATCCAAACTTGTACGCCCATTCTTGAATAGCACCTAATTACCCACCTAGCAACCTTCCCAGCCTCCGTGCCTGTAGCGTGGAACCTATGTACAAAGTGACACATTTTATATATCACTTTTTTTCTCTCAACATTGAGTGGTGTTTTTCTCAAAATGTAACATGCTGAACATATTGAAGGAAATCTATCTTTCTTACAATTTTACCCATCAACTGGTCTTAATGAGTTAATAGAAGAACTGGTAAAAAATAATAGTTAAGATGGTTTGAAGCAGACAAGCTCTCCTCCTATTATTTTCAATTTAAGTAATTTCAGACAGGTCTGACTTTTGTAAAATGTCAGAATTAAAGTCTACTTTATTGAAGATGACTGACATGATTACAGAAGAAATGTTTCCTGATTTGTTCTCTAGAAGTCATCAATTTTCTTAGCCTGTCTAAATGCTCACTTCCCACTCCACCCTGGAAGCTCTCAGACCAGTTCCCCTTTCCCTGACCTGCATTTCATGACTCTGGAGTTTGTGAATTGTCAACACCAGAGTGCTTTCCCATAGCCCTCAGGACCAAGGTATCTGAACTTCATCTTGAAAAACTGTGAATTCCAGTTGTTTCATATTTAACCACATTTTGTAAAGAAAGCTTTTATATCAACAATGTCTAAACATCATGCCAAAGATCATAAACCCAGCAGCTAGTAATGGAACCAAGGCAGGAAGCCAGGACTTTTGATCCTTATCAGCAAGTACCTCCCTGTTTCCCGTTCAGTGACCAAGGTAGACCCGGATCCTGGTTACACCCTCCCTCTGTGAGACACTAAGACATAAAACGTGCAGAAAGGGACCCTTTGTGTCCCGGTGATATGGGTAGGTATATTTCTTCTGGCCATTAATCCTCATGCTGACTGAGACGTCCTCACCAATGCTCCTTGCCAGTCTCCTGCAAAAGACTGTCAGGTGACACAATTTCAGCCTGAATCGTATCTGTTGCCTGTGATTTCTTCCTAGTGCCAATGGAAGATATATGTTATTACAATGAAGCCAAATCTCCTTTCAGAGTGTACCTGGATTTTCCTCTTCCATTTATAACAATAGGAAATGACAGTAATGAAGAGCTTATGACTTTGAGATGGTGTGGGGTGTGGCACATGGGAATGGTAAAGAGAGGAGGGAGAAAATGATGATGAAAACTCTCTAAAACTCCTTAAATTAAGAAGTCAATTTATTCCACAGACAGGTGATATATGTATATATATATATATATATATATATATATATATATATGTATGATACATATCTCATATATAACTATATTATACTTATTGGGAGAAACATGTTCATGGAAAAAATTCAAGCAGTCCAGGGTTATGCAGACTTTATTAGTTACATTTGCATTTTTGCCATGAAAATGCTTAGAAGAAACAACCCATGTAGGGGAATACATCCTCCACATCTGTTTGAGATTATTGTGATACATTGTGTCAGAGAAAGCAGGGCAGAGTTCTTGGCTTGTGGAGACAGGAGAGTGTGGCAAAGACAGTTACATTGTGGCAGACCAGAACAGAAGGGCTTTTCAGAAGCAGGATCCAAGCCATAGCTTTCAAAAGCCCATGCCTGGAGATCCTACTACCCAGCAAGTGACCATCTACTGAAGGCCTCATGTCTCCCCTAATCGCTCTACCAACCAGGTGATGAGCATTCAAAACATACGTGTGAAGGGAGGCATTTAAACAAGGCATTTGGCCTTGTTTAAAAGAAATGAAACTAAAGATAAAATAAAATTTCTCCTACCCAGGATCCCTCAGATTTTTGGTTTCCTTGCTGTCTTAGTCAGGGGTTTTATTGCTGCTCAAACATCATGACCAAAAAGCAAGTTGGGGAGGAAAGGGTCTATTCAGCTTACACTTCCACATTGCTGTTCATCACCAAAGGAAGTCACGACTGGAACTCAAGCAGGTCAGGAAGCAGGAGCTGATGCAGAGGCCGTGGAGGGATGTTCCTTACTGGCTTGCTTACCCTGGCTTGCTCAGCTTGCTTTCTTATACAAAACAGGACTACCAGACCAGGAATGGCACCACCCGCAATGGACCCTCCTCTCTTGATCACTAATTGAGAAAATGCCTTATAGCTGGATCTCATGGAAGCATTTCCTCACCTGTGGTAACTCCAGTTTGTGTCAAGTTGACACACAAAACCAGCTAGTACACTTGCCTAGAAATGACTTTAGTCAGTTTTATCATATATATTTTTTCCCAGAATGGTCTTTGCATGTACAAGTAAACTCTATAACACAGTAAGATTTTTTCAGATTTATTTATTTATTTATTTATTTATTTATTCACATACTTATTTAATTATTCATTTTCTCAGCCCAGGACACAGTGACATAGTATTGTACCTCAGGCATTCTGTGCCTTAGCTAGCCCATAGTCAAGACACGTGGGTCCTTCCAGATTTTGGTGCATGTTCATATATCGATTTACTTGTACACCAGCACAACTGTATCTGTAAGCTAACTTCACAAACAGGAGTTTCAGTCTAAGAATCCATGGAGATTTTTGATTTTGGTAAAGATTTTCTGACCTTTTCCAAAGAGTCTCTCTTAGTTCAACATCCCTCTGTTGGCCTATGAAAATGCCTTTCCCTGCATCCCTGTGATGGGGCTATGCATGTAACTTCAGCCCTGCCGGGCTGCTAAATGACATCTATAAATTCATTGCTTTTAGTCTGTATTCTTCATGTGTTATGCTGTCTTATTTCCATTATCTGCAGTCATTGTTTCCTTAGAAATTTTTCTATCGACTATTGGCCCATGTCTCTAGAATGGATATGTATATCGACAAGAATACACATATTCCTGTGTAATATACTTACGCACCAAGGTTTGCCCGTTTTATTTAATTTTGCTTTTAACAAAGAGAGGCGTACATTTAGTATAGTTAAATCATTGGATTTTAACCACTGTCTTGTTCACATCGCACGTTCTGATTTCAAAACTCATTTTCCAAGTTCCAGTGTCTTGTCCAGTTGCAGTGTCTTTTGCTACAGGGAGGCAGAAGATGCTTGCCTTCATCTTTGCTCGAGTTTTTTATTATTAATTAATTAATTAATTAATTAATTAATTAATTAATTTTTTACCATTTTCCCCAACTTCCTTCATATCCCCCTTGCCCTAATATTGGCTTTCAATACTCCCTTCAGAATCTACTCGCATTCTGTGAGAGTTTAATTCACAGATGTGTTTCTTCCAGATGATGTCTGATTCCTCAAGAGCCTCCATCAGGATTTTAAAAAGTCTCAGGTCTGTACAGGCTTTGGTATCTGGGAGTGGTGAGGCTCCTCTTGTAACTTCATTTAAAATTTTTGTGTCAAGTGAACTTTAGGATCAACTTGTCCACGTCCAAGCAAAACATAGTCATTCATATCTTATTGACATTCTATGTTTATGGATTAATATAGGCAAAGCTGATATCTGCAATATTAAATCTAAGGTTCAGATATAGTTTTCCCTTAGTTCGTGTGTGTGTGTGTGTGTGTGTGTGTGTATGTGTGTGTGTGTGTGTGTGTGTGTATACACTTCTGCATACATGTGTGATCAAATATATGCTTCAATAGGATGTCACAAGTTTCTCATTTCGTCCCCCAATTTCCTGTGTAGCCTACTCCTAGCTTCTGCTGAGAGATAACTGCTATGAGGGAAAGGAGCATCGTTTTCTCTGTTATAGTCTCAGTACGCACTTGGCCTCCTACAGGAACAGTCTCGGCATATGCATATTAATTCAAAAGCCTCTGAATGTTTACATTGTGTCAGTTTGAAATCAAGTTGGCTGCTTCGTTTTGTCTGCTTGTATAACGGTGACATCTGTAAGTCATCAACACTCTCGTGTCTTCCTTGTGTTTTTATAGTCTGTTTGCTTCTTTCCCCCAAGATTAAATTGGTGGTTCTCCAGAGCACTGTCATTTGATACGGCTGATTGTAAGCATTCTTAATCTTCATTCCTTTAATAGGTCTCTGTGGGTTTTTTTGCCCTTAGGCATAATTCTGGCTTTGGCTGAAGTTAACTTTTCAAAACAAGATTACAGTTTAGGTCTGGTAGAAAAACATCCCAATCTACACGTGTCCGGCCTTTCAACTTTGCCACCTGATCTTGCCACTCACAAAGTTTTTGTTCAAGAATCCATGATGAATCTTCATTTAAAAAATAAGTCACAAAAACTCTTACAGTTTTAAGTATGCTTTTGCATTGGGTTATAGACATACTTGTCCTGGCTTCATACAGGCCTGGGATTAGACATGCCTAAAAGAAGTAAATACTAGCTAATTTCCCAAGGCTTATTTCCTGACAAGAAATCATGATCACATAACATAACTCTTTGTTTCTCCTTAGGAGCCAGCTGATGACAAGGAGTTCCCTCTAATGCCCAAACTCTTAGCCAGGCATCCATCTTTGCTCAAGCAGACCATGTCTACCAACACTGCTGGGGGCTTTTAGGTCTGTTTATCTAGCTGGGACTTTTGACTCAGAGACTCATTTGTCTTTTTCTCCAAGTCTTCCTTAGAATCTTATATTCCTTAGAAACAATAAATATGTATTTCCCGTATTCATATTCTTGGAGGTCTTTCTTACATTTCAGGATAATTTGCTGCATGTCTAAGAGAATAGTGTCCTAGAATTATAACTACCAGGTCCTGCCTTCTCTCACCACACACCATCACAGTGAGAACCCGCATATGTCCGAGCCAGACATTTGGAAGCGTACCTTGGGAAACTGCCAATTCGGGTGCTCTGGTCATTTTAGGGTTGCCTCATTATTTCTTTGCTATTGGACACACGTGTCTCTCGTTATTTTGAACATAAACTGCTCACAGGACACAGGTTTGCACATCTTTTCTCTCATTCTGAGCCTGCCCTTTCCTTCTGCTGACTGTCAGTCAGTTCTCTACATGGAGGCTTTTTAGTTTCATGCACAACAGTTTTCACAACTGGGTTTTGTTGGTGTTGAAGTCATATTCAAAAGACCATCATTGCTCTGACTAGTGTTTGCCCTCTTTTCTTAAGTTTCCTTCCTCAAGTTTTATTTCATGTTTTACCTTCGATTCCTTCACTTTCTATATGGCATAAGATTCGTATGTGATCTGGCAGCATTTGTTACACAGGAATATCCAGTTCTTCACAACAGAACAATATCGTAAAGCTGCTATCTTTTCTTCATTGTTTCATTACTTGTCTGCTTTGTTCTCCTCATTGGATGATTTCATGGTCTGTCTCTGAGCTCACTGACTGTTTTCTTCTGTGTGATCAGGTATGCTGGTGGTAATCTCTGCTGAATATTTCACTTCTGTCTTCACATGGTCTTCAACTCCAGAGCCTCTCCTTGGCTCCTATTTACGGTTTCTATTTTACAGTGCTCCTGATTCAGTTCACAGAATATCTTCCCGATTTCACTGAATTGTCTGCTTTCTTGTATTCTTTTTCAGCCTACTCAGTGATCTCCACCTTTTGGGGTTAAATACTGGAGTGTTATTAAAATCTTTGTGTTGTGTGTGCTTGGGTCTTTTCTATCTCTGTAACTGTTTATTGGTGTCTGTACATTTGAGGGATGGATTTTGTGGGTTTTACAGTATGCATTCATCGAGTAAATACTTTCTCTTAGTAGGTTCCCAGACTAATAGAACTGCCTTCAGATCTACAGCTGAAGGGAGGTGGGGCTAGGTCACGTGGCTGCTACTGGGTCCAGAGTCGATAATACGAAGAGCTTGTGTCAGCCATGTCCCCAGGAAGGGTAGGATTGCCTTTGGAACATGACTAAGGGGGAGATGCAGCTGAATTACAAGATACTAGCAGACAATAGGCCTGCCTCTGAGGGCACAGACTGGCATCGCTCACAGAAAGTTTCTATGTGGGCATGACTGCTCTCAGACAATAGCTGAGAGACCCTGGAGTTGACTTAGAGTTTCAGGGTCCACAACCAGCACTAAATGTGATGGGCTTATCAGAAAAGGCACCAATGGATATGAGTCTTACTATGCTCCTCTGCAGATGTTTCTAGTATCTGACCCTACATCCAATGAGGTGGCATCCAGTTGCATAATAGGACAGAATTATATCTAGGTCTATATCATGGTGGGTGAGCCTGCTGCCTGGGTGTGTGGGATTAATCTCTTAAAATATCCCTAATTGGCATTAGATTCCATCATTTGTATACTATTACTCATAATATAAACTTCCACAAGGCACATATGGGCAGCTTGAAAATTCTTGTACTTATGGGAGGGTGCATATAGGGAGTCACTGTCTCTCCCCACCTTCCTAATAACAGTTGTTATAAGTAGCATGATTTTTAAAATCAACAGATATAAAGATGTGCGAGGTTCTTTGCAACCACCACAATCCACAGAAGGTAAGAATTTTGTTCCATTCAACATGACCAAGTAGCTGTTGGTTCAAACTCTGAGTAGTTTATTTTAGGTCTATTGAAGCACAGCCCAATTCGGTTAAAAAAAAAAAAAACCAACTTCCCTGCAAATAATTAACTCAATCCCCTGGGCACAATAAAGCTTAAGGCGTGACTATATTGAAATTCTTTGTAATGTACAAGTGACATCATCCATGAAGGTGGATTCTACAGACTGAATATGTGTGACAGCTTCCATGAAGATGGGTTCTATAGTTGGAAAGCTCACAATAAACATCTGGGGGAGGATGTGATGTGATCCTGGCCGCACAGTGGAAAGGTCGCCTGGCTATTGTCCATGTCCTCTCCTAGCCTTCTGGATGGATAACAGGCTATGCATCGCTTTCTTAGATCAGCCCTGTGTGTTTAATATTCTTAGTTCCCCCGTGTGTATCTGTGAACACATGGGCCTCCATCCCTCCACCAAAGATATTCTTTGTCTTCTGTTAGGGTTGTGCTCTGAGAGGTCCACCATAAACTGAAAATGCATCTGCTATTTCTAACATGGCAAATGTTATAGCCCAGATACATAGCACAATGCAGGCTATCTATGCTCATCCCTGTGATCAGATAGCTGGCTGTAGCCTGTGCCTAACTGCTGCTCCCCTGCATTGCAAAAGAGTGTTGAACTTAATGTAACTAGCCAGGAAATAAAACAAAATTCAAACATCAGCACATGGTTCCCTCTGAAAGCATGTCACTTTCATACTATTATGAAGATTGGGAAAACAATTAGTTGAAACTATGCTAAGTCAGGGGCTATAAATACTTTGGTAGTGTCACCTCATGGGAATAATAAAGGTAAATTAACATATAGACTTATGTATGATATGCACACATGCATATATATATATTTGTATTTGCATACTAAAATTCTATGTATATAGCATGTTTGTATTAGATATAGATTCAATTTTATATTTTATTTAAAACACCATGCCTTACACACTTGCATATTAAAATAAACTGCATATATTAGAATACAGAAATAGTGTATATGCATATTTTTTCATTAAAAATAAATTTAAACAGTCTAATATGATGTAATAGAATGTAAAGAACTGTTATGTAGAATTAACAAAGAAATACTTATTTAAATCGAACAAGTTTCCAAGGTTCAAGGAACAAGTTTTAGGACCAAACCTAGAGTTTATTTTATCTCTTTCTAGAAATCACTAGAAAAATTTGATCTCATAAAACCTATAAATAGGAAGATATAATGATAAATAAATAAATAAATAAATATGCCATGCAATATCAGATTATATTACAATACATGCTGATGTTTGCTTCAGAAAAATGAGGAAAAGGGGTGAGTAAGTGCTCAACAAAAATATCAGAGATTTGTTTATAAAGAAGGGATGGTTAAGTAGAACGCTCAAGAAAACAAGGGATCCCATGTACACTCCAGGCCTCAGGAGGACCAAGATCACAGCTCCTGTGAGTCACAGGTTCTGGAAAGTCTGAAGAACAAGGCTGGAAGTCAGCGTGAGCACAACAGACGTGTGGAGTGTTAGGACCATGGAGGTGCAAACATCGCACCACACAGCGTCCACGGTGCTTTCTGTACTGCATGATCTCAAAAGCTGCACATCTGTCTCAGTGTATTTTAAGGCAACAGTACCTTGGACATGCTCAGTATTTATCATATTAGGATAAATTGTTTTGAAGCAAAAACAAACAAACAAACAAACAAAAACGAGAAAGTTGAGCATGCAAAATCTTGAACTGGAAAAGTCTCGACTTAAATAGTCATCCAGTTTCTTAACTTTAGAAAACTACAAGTTCAGGCAGATTTGTTGTTGTTGTTGTTGTTGTTGTTGTTGTTGTTTGTCTTTAAAGTTGGTTTTTTTTTTTTTTTCAAAAAAAGAGGCACGCATTCTGAGTGACTATCAGTTTATGTCACACCGTTCCCAGTAGAATCTGTGACTAGTTCCACAGACCTTCTTATGTTATGCTTCCTGAAGATTTGAAAGATGATGTTTGGTTTGATAATGTAGCTTTGCAAACACTTAAAAGAGTTAATGAGCTAATTAGACCAAAGCGGTTTTGGCTGCAGCCTTAGGGCTCCACTAGCCAGCCTCACCTCACTTACAGTTTCAACAGGTGATAAAGTCTCAGGTATAAACACTATACATTTTGTTAATGAACTAAATAAAAATGTGCTTTTAATACTTGTAAGACAATGAATTATAGATAAAAAAGCTGGAAGTAAAACTTGATACTTTAGAAGATATAGTTTTGACATTAGGACAAGAGGTAGAATAAATTAAAGTTCAGAGTTCTACCAGTGCCATGCCAACTTTTGGTACACATGTGTAACACCATTCATTACCTTATAATGAAAGTCACAATTGGAATATTACTAAAAAACATTTGTTGGAAATTTGGAAAGACAATGATATCCCTTATGATATGGCTTAATTACAAGGCCAAATCTCCACTATGAGCAAACACATGTTAAATCTACTGACATTAAAAAGGATTTGCCTCAGTCTAGTAGCCTTGGTTTATGGTCTTTAAATCCTGTTGGCTACATTGGATCATTGTTGTCGCCGTGTTTACAGGAATAATTCTTCTTCTCCTTATTTTTCCAATCATCTTTCGACTAATCTTTTTCTCCATCTCTACAGCTAAAAGAAAAATTTACGAGCTTCAATTAAAAAAATTAAAAAAGGAGAGATGCCACACTAATCCCAGTAAAATCTGTGTGACAAGTTCCACAGACCGAGGCATTAGACTTCCAAAGAAGGAGGTCTCCTGGAACCGGTTGTGGAACTCTCAGCCGCAGAAAACATATTGAGCCGTAGTTCTCATGGCAATTTTTCTGCTTTGTTCTCTTTCATCCCTTTTCTTACCTACAGGTTCCTGGGAGCCTAGACCATGATCTTAAGCAAGAATAATGAGTATGAAATCATCCCTTGAGATGGGTCACTGACATGACCTTATCTCCAGGGAAACCAACGCTTTACTTTTTACTTTTCTTTTTTCTTTCTTTTTCTTTTCTTTTTTCTTTTTTCTTTCTTTCTTTCTTTCTTTCTTTCTTTCTTTCTTTCTTTCTTTTTTTGGTTTTTGGTTTTTGGAGACAGGGTTTCTTCTCTGTGTGGCCCTGGCTGTCCTGGAACTCATTCTATAGACCAGGCTGGCCTTGAACTCAGAAATGTACCTGCCTCTGCCGCCCAAGTGCTGGGATTACAGGCATGCGCCACCACGGCCAGCTCCGCTTTATTTTTCAAATCATTTACAATTATTATGATAGAAAAAAATTTCTCAACAATAAAATTTCATATGGCTACACATGTGTCATTGGAGGTGGGTTTCAGTATGTGGTAAAGAAAACCTTAATTAGAAAGAATTAAAAGTTTAAATTTATGTGAAATTTATAAAAAAAATCAGACATTAGATGTTATGCAGTAAGTAACCATAGGGGCTGGAAAGTTATCTCAGTGGTTAAGAGCACTGCCTGTAAAGATTTATTAACCTGTTCTTGGGAATATGCCACTAGCCTTGGATGACCACCCTATTGAATATATTTTTTTTAGAATTGTTATATTTGGATGGTGACATTAGCTGTTCTGTTTATGATTCACTGAATATGTAGTTTGAGAGACGTAATGCTTAGATGATTTTTGTATTTTACTGTACCATATGATTCTTGTTGGTATTCGTGATTGTTTCACTGGATATGGTTTCTAAGAGTTGTGTCATGTCTGGCTTGATGAATAAAATCTCCTGCTTGAGCGCTACAAAATACACTCAGATTCAAACTGCTGCTGTGTGTGTTTCTCTTTGTCACCGCTGAATCCTTACCCACTTGGACTTCGAGAACCCTCATCCCAGGGACCCACCTACCTGGCTGTGGTGGTCCATGGCAAGTTTATACTGCTGCCACAAAATACACACAATTCTTTAAAATTCTGTTTCTAACAGGGGCATCTTATTTTTTTCCTTAATATGTTTTTAATTAAAATAGCTTCCCTCTCCTTTCTCCCTCCAGTCCCTCATAACTATCCTCTCTTAACCCTCTCCCATACCTCCCATTCTTAATAGGTTCTTTTCCTTTACATTGTTATCTACACACACACACACACACACACACACACACACACGAGTGTGAGTGTACAAATAACCATACATAAATACAACACGCTGCATCCACTTTTGTTGCTGGTGTGTTCATGGTTTCAAGGCTGACTCCCCTGCACTGTGCTAGAAATGGCCGCATACATGAGACCAGAGCAATGGAAATATCAAAGGACATGTTGATATGTAAAAGGGAAAAATTGAATTGCTGCCTGCCTCCCAGACAAAGCCACAGTAAAGTAACGACTTCTATGAGAAGGAGAAATAGCCCTTCCAGGGATGAACTCTCTTATGGGGTGTCTTGTTCGTAGTGTCCACAAGGACAATATTAAACTTGGTGAAACTAGGTGCACTGACTTCCTCCATGTTACTTTGCATTTCATGTGCTTCAGATATAAAGGCAGGATGAATCTTCGAGTGTGAGGCTTGGCCTTAGCTGGGCTAGAAAATAGGAAATGTGACTGAGATCTGCCTATGGGTGACTCTTATTTATTCGGTGTTTGTAGTTTTCTGCCTACCTTTAACAAGTTATAAACTTACCGGAGGTAATCTACCAGACTTTCCATTATATATGGATGATCAAGATTAAAATCAAGCTCTGGGGAATTAGTGCCTGCCTTTTTCAATAATGCTCTAGTCTTTCCTGTACCATATTCTAAATTCTGAGTTTCTTGCTTTCTTTTTTTTATTGGATATATTCTATATTTACAATTCATTTCCCTTTTTTGGTTCCCCACCCTCCAGAAGTCCCACATGCCCTTTTCCCTCCCCCTGCTCCCTCATCCACCCCTTCCCACTTCCCTGTTCTGGTGTTCCCTTACACTGATTCTTTGATCCTTTCCAGCACCAGTGTCCACTCCTTTCTTCTTGTCAGACATTCTTTGGTATGTGAATTGTGTGATTGGAGTCCCAAGATTCTAGGCTAATATCCACTTATCAGTGACTGCATACCATGGGTATTCTTTTGAGACTGGGTTACCTCACTTAGTATGATGTTCTCCAGCTCCATCCATTTCTCTAAGAATTTCATGAATTCATTATTTCTAATGGCTGAATAGTATTCCATTGTGTATATATACCACATTTTTTGTATACATTCCTCCATTGAGGGACATTTGGGTTCTTTCCAGCTTCTGGCTATTATAAATAAGGCTGCTATGAACATAGTGGAGCATGTATCCTTATTGCATGCTGGGGAATCTTCTGGGTATATGCCCAAGAGTGGTATGGCTGGGTCCTCCGGAAGTATCATGTCCAGTTTTCTGAGGAACAGCCAGACTGATTTCCAAAGTGGTTGAACCAGCTTGCAGTCCCACCAGCAGTAGAGGAGTGTTCCTCTTTCTCCACATCCTCGCCAACACATGATGTCTTCTGAGTTTTTAATCTTAGCCATTCTGACTGGTGTGAGGTGAAATCTCAGGGTTGTTTTGATTTGCATTTCTCTAATGACTAATGCTGTTGAACATTTTTAAGGTGTTTCTCAGCCACCTGAATTTCTTCAGGTGAAAAGTCTTTGTTTAGCTCTGTACCCATTTTTAGACCCAGAATTGAATCCACACATATTTGGCCAATTGATCTTCGACAAAGGAGCTGAAAACATCCAGTGGAAAAAGATAGCCTTTTCAACAAATGGTGCTGGCTCAACTGGAGGTCAACATGCAGAAGAATGAGAATTGATGCACTCTTATCTCCTTGCACTAAGCTCAACTCCAAGTGGATCAAGGACCTCCACATAAAACCAGACACACTAAAACTAATAGAATAGAAACTGGGGAAGACCCTTGAGGACATTGGCTCAGGGGGAAAGTTCCTGAACAGAACACCAATAGCTTATGCTCTAAGATCAAGAATAGACAAATGGGACCTCATAAAATTACAAAGTTTCTGTAAGGCAAAAGACACTGTCAAAAGGACAAATCGGCAACCAGCAAATTGGGAAAAGATCTTCACCAACCCCACATCCGACAGGGGCTAATATCCAATGTATACAAAGAACTGAAGAAGTTTCTTGTTTTCTTAAGCACCTTTTTAAATGCTATTTTTGGTTCTTGTTAGGTTTTGACTATTTAAATTTTGAAAGGTTCTCACAAGTACAACACCTACCTTTTAAAATGGTTTTCTGTGTAAGTAAAACTCAAAAGGGCCTAGAAATGTCAATTATAAGGACCCAGAGATTTCAATCCCATTTCCAATTGAAAGTTCCATCCCCTCCCCCAGTTTTCAAACCTCTGCTGTGGCTTCCATGAAGCCTCAGTGATTGTTGTACCTGTGTAATTCCACCATCTTTGCACCTCTCTCTGGCTTTCGTTGACTCTCCTAGGCATCCAGTAACTCACCTTTATTTTCATGTGGGACTCCAAAGAGCAGGGAGCAAACCTTATTCTTTGAAGTATCTAACTTATACTTGGCATAAAATAGGCACTTAAGATTTATTGAGTTTAAAATACTTCCAAAAAGCATTGCTTGACTAAACCAACTATTAAGCAAAATACCCCTCCAGTTATTTCCCATATTTCTCAATTTCAATATCTTGGGTAATAAAAAGTTCCCAAGCCTTCTCTCCCCTCGCAGCCACTCGTTATGTTTACATTAGGACATGTAAGTGGCCCCAGCTTGTTTCTCTCACGAGGTCCAGCTGCTGAAACAGCCACTCAGCACCGGCCCAATTTTCGATAATAAACATATTTCATCAGCCTACTTCACAGAACTCAGTTCATGGGAACAGAAAACATCTGGCTGCCAAGGAGCATAATTCTGTACAGATGTTGTCAAGTGAGACAAGTTCCCAAACTGCATGCCAATCACAAAATAATGATGAGGGATGGAGGAAAGCAATTTCTTTAGAACAGAAAACATATATTGTCTTAATCTCTTTAGTATTGTAGGTAAAGATTATTTGTAAAATAATAACCTAAAGGTTAGAATCATACAAGCCAGGTGAAAAATTCTAGACTATTCTGACTTAGTTACTTACTGTATCGGATATGTCATAGACTAGAAAAAAAACCATCATCACTCTATGCATCAACGAAGGAGAGCGTAAAACCCCAGCCACACATTCCATGGTGCTTAACAAGTTACAAATCACCATTGAGAGGTGTTAAAATGTGATAGAATCTCAGAAATGTGACAAGTGTCTTGACATCACTGAACGTCATTGAAGCGTTTTCAAATCCAGTAACTAAACACTTATTAAAAAAATAACTTTTTTATACACATTAGTTTCTTTGTCACTCTTCCTTTATCAATTTCAGTATTTATCTGGGTGAGCCAAAAATCTGTTGTAAGAGAATGAGGGGAAGAGAGAAGGTGGAGGGCATGGTCCCCAAAGTATCCAGGAAGAACCTACCGCAGAGTGGCTACTTAGGTTGAACTGGAGACTGGATGGCTCAGGAAAGGCAGGGCCATATCTACAATTTCTTCCTCTCCTTTCTTGACACGTATGCCCACAGAGAAGTTCAGGTATTACAAAGTTAATTCATCTATTTTATAGTAAACAATATTTATAGTTACAACTGGATACATTTATAGTAAACAACTGGATTTGCATGGCACAAGATCTACCTACCCCTTACCTTTCTTATAAAGCCAACACCCATTATGCAAATACTGTGTTCTGCTCTCTGCAAAGAGTGAATGGTGCTAAGTTCACATAGGAGAAGTTCTATTGTCCAACCTACCTTGTGACTGCATAAGTCTACTAAAATCTGAGGTAAATTCACCTGCTCAGTAGATACAAAACACGGTCCCAAATAGCAGCTTTATTGTCATTGATGATGCTTCTATCTCTTCTCTAACCCACTTTCTTCTTATCTAAAAAAGATCAAAATTTAAGGCGCGTTGGCTTCCATTTCTTAGCTACCTCAGGCAACCCCCAGTGTGAGAGCATTCAACAGTGACAACAATATCTTCTAAGTGAGCATTGAATTCATCATGTAAACATACCACTCTTAGAGTGTGGCTTTATACAATCTTTGCATGCTTTTAGGGCCATGTTAAACCAGCCTGTGACATACAGAACCTTGCATCAATCATTGTGGAGTAAGTTTGGTGGATCTTTGTCAGTCTCGAGACCTGTATAGTTTTGGACTTATTCTGCACACTGGCCTTTTGTGGGTTCCTTTCTAGCATGCTGACTCTGAGGTAACACAAACACTATTGGCAAGGTACTAAGTGGAAATGTCAGGTCACTGAATGAGGCTGGCGTGTGATTTCCATACAAGTTAGGAAAACCCACTGTAATGGTTTGTATATGCTTTTCCCAGGGAGTGGCACTATTAGAAGGTGCGGCCTTGTTGGAGTATGTGTGTCACTGTTGGTGTGGGCTTAAGACCTTCACCCTAGTTGCCTGGAAGTCAGTCTTCCACTAGCAGCCTTCAGATGAAGATGTAGAACTCAGCTCCTCCTGTACCATGCCTGCCTGGATGCTGCCATGTTTCTGCCTTGATGACAATGGATTGAGCCTCTGAGTCTGTAAGCCAACCCCAATTAAATGTTGTCTTTTATAAAACTTGCATTGGTCATGGTGTCTGTTCACAGCAATGAAACCCTAACGAAGACACCCACTAAGGCCAAACGGCAACCATTAGGCTTCACGTAAGTCATGGTACCATGTCCTTAGAATGCATTGGGCCTTATTTCAAGCAGTAGTTGCCAAGTGAGACCTTATTTCTTCATTTCTGACTTGGATACACGTGATGGTTGTTTCATTTTACTTTGACAAACTCTAAAAGTCCGTCAGAACCTTTGAGCGAAACCAGCACCACGTGCATTTGGAAGTAAATGGAATTCAGGGGACCTGTAGTGACGGAGTATAGTCTACAGAAGCTTTCTCAAAAGGAGGTCTGGGATCCGCGGAGATGACAAGACACCTTCAGAGCATCTATAAGGTCAAAGTATTCTCATAACTCTGTTTCCCTGCCTCGCCGCAGGAGTGCTCCAGTGGTATCATGGGTGTGAAGCTGTGTCTTAGACTCTAGTAGAATTTTTTTTCAGTCTTAATTTGTCATTCAGTAATCACAAATGCAGATAACCTATGTTCTGAAAGGGTGGTTTTAAGGTCCCTTGATTATTTTTAAAAATTCAAAGTTACTTTGAGTTTTGTTTTGTTTTAAAGCTTGGGAGTGGTTGTTTAGAGCAAAGTTGTCCAATCAAGTTTACATCGGTGACAGATTGGCTCAGCAGATCTCCACTCAGACAGTGGCCATAGGATGCTTAGCTGCTATATCTCTAAAGTGCCAGAGGAGCAGGTTAGGATCTGAGGCTTTGTTTGGGTTTGACTTCAATGTAAGCGTAAACAGCAGCTGTGGAGTGCATGTGTCATATTGGCCAATGCAGACTGAGAGCGGGGGTGTCTCACTCCTGACTGCGTATGCCCCTCTGTCTTACACAGGCTTACTTACTGCTACACAGAGACTTTTCTTCGAACTGTTAAACTCTTGGCTGAGTTTGTGTGGCATATGAGGCAAATCTTTAACCACAAACATGCAGTGAGAAGCTTAGGCATACTTTTGGAACAAATTTGTGTACCAGATCATATTCTTGGCTCAAGAAAGAAAAAGAAAGGAAACAAAAAAAAAAAAATACTTGTGGTTGCTACTCTGGGAACCAAAGAATTCAAAAGGCTTGTTCTCCGTGTTTCATAGACACAGACATTTGGAAGTTGTTTTAAAATTGTAAGCAATAAAAGCCGGGCAGTGGTGGCGCACGCCTGTAATCCCAGCACTTGGGAGGCAGAGGCAGGAAGATTTCTGAGTTCGAGGATAGCCTGGTCTACAGAGTGAGTTCCAGGACAGCCAGGACTACACAAATACACAGAGAAACCCTGTGTCGAAAAACCAAAAAAAAAAAAAAAAAAAAAAATTGTAAGCAATTGTGTACGTTTTGTTTCTGCAACATTTATTCAGAAGCAAGAATGTAGGTGCCGAAGTTGTTAGAAAGCCAGTTGTACTGTCCTGAGACTGGCCTGCCTGACTGCCGACTCCTGGGTTTCAGCAGACATTTTGGAACTCTCAGTTAGTTGTACTGTGCATCTCCTTCTCGCACTTCTGCCAACCTTGGGTATTGGTTTGCTTTTCTGTGTTGGGTTAGAACCATGACTGGAAGCACCTTGGGTAGGGTAAGGGTGCACTTAGCTTATAGTTACACATGACAGTCCATCCTCAAGAGAAAGCACGGCAGGAACTCAGGGACGTAGAGGCAGGAACTGAAGCACAGTCATAGAGAGTGGTCCTTACTGGCTCGCGCTCCCTGGCTTCTTCAGCTACCTTTCTTGTACAACCCAGGCCTGCTTGCCCAGGAGTGGGCCTGCCCTTCCTAGATCAATGATTAATCAATAAGTGCACCCAAAGATGCTTACAGACCAACTTAATGGAGGCAGTTTCTTCTTCTTCTTCTTCTTCTTCTTTCTTCTTCTTCTTCTTCTTCTTCTTCTTCTTCTTCTTCTTCTTCTTCTTCTTCTTCTTCTTCTTCTTCTTCTTGTTACAAGGATAGGGTTTCTCTGTGTAGCCCTGGCTGTCCTGGAACTCACTCTGTAGACCAGGCTGGCCTCAAACTTAGAAATCCACCTGCCTCTGCCTCCCACGTACAGGGATTAAAGGCGTGCGCCACCACCGCCCGGCCCTGGAGGCAATTTCTTAATTGAGGTTCTCTTTTCCCACTTGGTGAGACCACTGTGCATCCAGAATATACAGCGGATGGAATCTTGACTTGAAGACTTGAGCTTTGCATTTTCTGACCCTGGTCAGTTATTGCGCATCTCTGAGTTTTTGTCTTGGTAATAAAATCAAATTCCGACAGTGGTTCTGCTACATGCTGATGATATGCTATGGGTTTTCTCTTAGACTAGCAGATTAATCTCAAACCCTGCATCTCAGTCTCCAGGATCGTCATTGAATATTAGACTTCAAACACTGGCCTCTCAGAGCTTCGTCTCAGGGCATCTGGACTACAGAACACTGAAAGGCCTCAGCAGCTTTTTACTTGAACCTTGGAACATTAATTCAAGCCTCCATGCCTACGTAAACAGCACTAGGTTCTGCCGATGCCCCTTGAGATGTATCCTGCCCACCTCCTTGGGCCATGGCTGACAGTTGCAGTGGCCTCTGCATATGCTTAGAGCCAAACCAAGGTTGACCTTTCCCTAGAGGGCTAAACCTATAGACTTGATCTTTTCTGGTAGTCTCCCATCCAAAAAAAAAAAAATTAACAAATGCTTTTCAAAGAAATGTTCATCAAATGCTTTTCAATTACAATCCAGTAACTTTCAGTGAGTAGGGGCAATATGTGTCTTTTCATTTTCATTTTCTTTTTCTTTTCTTTCTTTTCTTTGGGGGGAGGGAGGAAAGAGTTTATTTCATGGTTCACATCTGTACCACAATACACCATTAAAGAAAATCAGAGCAGGAATGCCAGCAGAGAAGGATCTGAAAGGCAGGAACTGATGCTGAGGTTAAGAGGGATGGTTGCTTACTGGCTTGGTCTTCTTGGCTTGTTCTACCCACATTCTTTTTTTTTTAATTTTTATTTATTTATTTATTTATTTATTTATTTATTTATCTATTTTTAATTTATTACATTGCAAGTGTTATCCCTTTACCCGGGTTTACCCCTTTCCCGGAAACCCCCTCTCCCTCTCCCCCTCCACCCACCCACCCACTCCCACCTCCTCACCCTCGATTCCCCTACACTGGGGCATCTATCAAACCTTCATAGGACCAAGGACCTCTCCTCCCATTGATGCCTGACAAGGCTATCCTCTGCTACATATACACCCAGAACCATGTGTACCCCTTGGTTGGTGGCCTAGTCCCTGGGAGCTCTCGGGGGTCTGGTCGGTTGATATTGTCTTTTTGAATGTCCTGGTTAAAAATAAATGAGGGATTCTGTCCCATGGTGCTGCGCTCACAGTTATCTCAGCCTGGTTCTAACTTTAATTTCACTTTCAGAACTGCGCAGTTTTTAAAACCTGTTCTGATTCTTCCTCTCTTTTTCTGGGTCACTAACTTAAGGCATTGGGTGGTACCCCATGCAACAGCCCGAGTGCTATACCGCCCTGCACTTTCCCACACAAAATTTGCCCCTCAGTATTGAGTTCAGCTTTATCCAGATAGTCAGGAAATAGGAAGAATCTGACCAAATAATTTTCTAGAACATTAAATGGTCCAGTGCCCAGTTCCAGAGAGAATCCTTGTTCCTTGCTGAAACCCCATGAGCCCAACTTTTACTGCCTGCATTTTTATTAGCATTTTTGGTCTTCTGGACTCCTCCCACATTTGAGGGCTTCATCTAGCCTTCAACTCCAAACTTTTAGACATTCAATCCCAGTCAGTGAACTACATGGTCAGTTCTATCATAACAACTACCCACTCCTAGTACTAATAGGTTATGTTATGGTTGTTGTTGTTCCTGTAACTAAATGTCTGATAAAGAATGATCACAGTTTAGAGGATGGACTCCATTATGGCAGGGAGGCATGGCAGCCAGGAACAGCTTGGGCCAGGGCAGCAGGACGAGGAAGTTCATTGTACATTTTCTTCATATACTATGATCCAGAATCAGCGCCAATCTGAAATCCTCAAGGCTTCCTTTCCACCAATGTACTTCTTCCTTGAGGGATTCACCTCCTGAAGTTTCCACAGACTCTCAAACCATCACTGTCAGCTAGAGACCAAGTGTTCAAACATGAGACTGTGGGAGACATTTTGTAGAAAAATCTGAGCAGCTGTTAAAAATCAGAGAAGATTCTTCTATGAGAAAGGTCATGAAGAGTTGGGCATAATTGGCTCATTTGGGGCTGGCAAGAAATCTGAATGATGGAGTCAATAGAAAAATGAAAACAGATGTTGAAAGACAGGCACTTTGGAAAGAACCTTTAATAGGAGGAGTAAGCATCTGTGAATTGGCTTCATAGATAGTGGGGAATTATTGACAGTCCTTGAGAGAGGCATGCACATAGCCGGCTCTGAATGTTATGGCAACCTCTAGTACTTGCATGGGTAGGAAGAGGCAGCTGGATTCATGGAATGTTCGCGTACAGCTTCTTAAGAGATTCTCTCCACTTTGACAACTGTCTGGTGACCAGCAAATGGTTTAGCACACTTCCTTTTCCATCCGCAACACAGCCAATGATAGTGAAAATGCTTTCAGACGTTTGCCATGGCTGAATGACATCTGAGCGAAGAATTTAGAACAGCAGCTGATATTTTCAACGTCAACACAAATGATCACACGAAAAACACATGTGCGTAGAAAAGAAATGTGAGCAAAATGAGAACTAGGTGCTTATTTTGATCTAGGTATAATGACACATGTCTGCCGTGCCAGCATTCAGGAGACTGAGGCAGAAGGATGACAAACTTGACACCAGTGTGGCTCTGCACTATCCTTTGTGAAGGAGAGGAAGATCTAGACTTTGGTAAGCTACAGGTGAAGGAAGGGTCCAAGAAGGCTTGCTGGAGTCTAGTTCCAGGTCAGCTTTGTGTTTATCTCTCTAGGGTTCTCTTTCTTTCTCTGCAAAGTAGAATCAACAGCAACATCTGTTTGCGTATGGAGTGTCACATGTGGTGTGTATGGAGTGTCACATGTGGTGTGTATGGAGTGTCACATGTGGTGTGTATGGAGTGTCACGTGAGATACATTAGTCCAAGAGTCCAGGATCTAATGACCACTTGCAAAGGGTAGCTTTCATTATTAAAAATGATTCCTTTGGGGAGCTTGTAATCTCACTGCTCTTTACTCCCCCCCCCGCCCCCCATAATTCCTGGCATTTACCACACAACTCACAGGATGCAAAAAACAAAACCTTTACAATCAAGTAAAGCTGAAATAAATCTCTAAACAGTGTGCATTTTGTGGTGTTTTTTTTTTAAATTAGCCCTGTCTCATTCTGAGAAAATGCTTTCATTTCAAGAGGTGCCTTGGATGATCCCACGTAATAATTTACATGAAATGATGCACAGTGGGCATGCGGAAGCTGGCTTCCATAATGCCTCTTCCTCAGTCTCTCCCAGGTACCCTGATCTGTGAAGAAGTCATGCAAACTAGCCTGGGTATGCCTAGCCTAACTGAGATTGAGGCCCCATTTTAATAGCAAATGAATAGGCAGGGCTTTAAATAGCAAGTTGTGAGTTCAGACCGTTAGAGAGAGAGAGAGAGAGAGAGAGAGAGAGAGAGAGAGAGAGAGAGAGAGAGAGAGAGAGAGAGAGGCCTTCAGTTTCTGGACCTCTGGTTATCGGAAGCACACCGATACCCACAGACTACTGGGGAGTGTACAAGCAGATGTGCAACGTTTTCAACTGGTTAGAACACGGAAAGGTGAGGCAAGCCAAGGGCTGGAGGGTAGAGAAGTTATAAATGCAGGGGGTGATTTTGATGGAGGAACTGAGCAGAGGCCAGTCTATGCATCAATTAACTTTTACTTCTACACTAAGTGCAGAATTAAGTTACCCGCATATGTAAGCTTTTCACCAAGTTTTCGGTTCTTTCCGGTAGGCAGATAGTGGCTAGGAAATCTGATTTAAGCAAGGTGAGAGTGTTGATTTAAATGGCTCAACTATTTGAGAGCTCCATAGCCTTGGGTAAGCTATTTGAAATGTATGAATCACTGTTTCCTCAATAGTTGCTAAATTATTACATTATTGGAATGACTAAATGTCATCATAATTCATATAGGGCAAAAGAAATGGGTTCCTGGCACACAGTAAGCCTAAATTAGCTATCGAACTGTGATTTATGCCTTTAGCTGAGTCAACACAGCTCAAACTAAGGGAAGCAAGTCAAGTCGGCTGCCTTTCACACAGCGGTGAGGCGGGTCTCCTGCCTGCTGGCCTGCCAGCCTGTGGCCTGCCTGCCTTCCTGGCTTCCTTCCTTCCCAGTCTTTCCTGGGCTTGTAACCACCTGCTGTTAACTCTCCCTAGGGCAACTCATCTTCTGATGAGATTTTTTGGGCAGTTTTTATTTTTTCCAGTTTTTATGATTTTAAAAGATTTCCTCAATTCCATCTATAATGCGCGCGCGCGCACACACACACACACACACACACACACTTTCTTTTACTTGGGAAACTGCTTTTATTGACTCTTACTCTGCAGGCACTGCACTGCTCAGATCTTCACCGCTTCCACTCCCCAGGTCTGTTCCTCTCCCTTCACTAATAAATACAGTTGGTAACAATGACAAGGACAAACCTATTTTCTTCTTCTATCTCTCTGCGCCCCCCTACCCCCTTGCTTTCCAGCACTTAGCATTTGCCAAGAATTCACTTTGTGTCCATCACTGTGCTGGCCGTTCTGAGTCTATAGTTGCAAAATATGTAAAATACCAAAAAAATAAACCAGTTTTGAGTTTTATTAAAGAAACGAATCCTACATCAACACAAATAGCTTTCCCAACAGATTTTGATATGGTTCCCGAATCATTTCCAATACCAATCCTTGCATGTTTTTGAAAAAAAAAAAAAAACTAATATTGGCAAAAAATTAAAAATAAATAAATAAGAAAGTAAATAAAACAGCGTATGAAGTCAGCTTAGCACAGCGCTCCCCTCCTGACCTCTAATCAGGTTCTTTAGGCTCCGTAGATTCCTGTGTGACGTTTGCCTGTCCTGGCTTCATGAAGAATCCAGCAAGTCAGCCAGAGCAGAATTCCTCCTGCTCTCGGATGCTGCCTGATTCTCCAGCCGCTGACCATCAGCGGGGCCGCACTTGTTCAGGCTGCACTTGGACCTGAACCTGACTACTCTCCTTCCGTGTAAAATCCCGTAGTCACAGTCCTCACTGGCGTATCTTATATATTCTTTGAGAAGTTCACACATGTATATGATATGTTTGGGTCATATCCATCCCTTTGCCCCACTTCCAACTCCTCCAGGACATCCCTAACACCCCAACATCATCTCCCCTACCTTCTGCTGCTGCTCCCCCGCCTCCTTTTGACTAGCACTCCAAACCCAGTGACTGCTGATGGAGCAGGGCCACCCTTTTAAGTGAGGGTAACACACTAGGGGTCCCAACCTTGAAGAAAAATGACTTTTCTTCCTCAAAAAAACGATCAACTGCCAGTAGCTCCTACGATAGGAATGAGACCTCGTGGGCCCCTTCCAGGTCTGTGCTGGAATTGTGACCGGCTGATCTTGTGTAGGCGGCCACAGCTAAGGATGAACTCATGAGTATAACAGTCCTGTCACATCCTGTTTCACAGCAATCCTCTCAACCTCTGGCTTCTGCACTCACCCCATCCCCTCTTCTTCCATGTTACCTGAGCACTGAGGGGTAGGGTAGCAAATAGTGGTGGTCCTGAATGATATTGACCCCGAAGTGTTTAATACAGGTCACTGAATGATTACTGTTTTTCTTTAACAGTAGGCGTGAAACAAATGGCAAAGATCCCAGGAAATTCTAACAAGGAAAACATTGTGTTAAAATGACTATACGGTTCTATTAGAGGAATCAGAATAGACATGTCCCGCTTTCTGGGAAACATCTGGGAAGGTGGGGGAGGTGGTTAAGAAATGTTTCTGCTGCCAGATGCATGGACTGGCAACGCTGGGGCAGCACTTCTTGATCCACCGCATTCTTGATCTCTCACATTCTTGCTGCACCATGTGGTTTTCCTGGAAAAGACAAGATAAATAGTACTTAGTTTATGGCAAACATTTGCATAGGGTCTCTGATTAATAGAGTAACAAGTTCAGAGTGCTGGAACACAGGAGCAGCTAGCAGCTTCTATCATGTTTCAGTGTAGAAAGATGTTCAATGCTGACATTCTTTTTGTGAGTCAGTTATTATTTTCATTAAAAAAATGTATACGGTAAAGTTAATGGGAATTAAGCAACTTTTCTGGGGCAACTAATGTAGCTGCCGACTAGTAGTAGTACTACTACCATGTTTGATCACCTAAGCCAATAGTGTGTGTTTGTATGTATGTGTGAGTGTGTGTATGTGTGTGAGTGTATTTGAGTGCGTGTATGTGTGTAGTGAGTATATGTGTGTGAGCATGTATGTATATGTGTAAGTCTGTGTATGTGTGTGAGTATGTGTGTGTATGTGTATGAGAGTGTATTCCTGAGTGTGCATATATGAGTGTGTGTATGTGTGTGATTGTGTGAGTGTATTGAGTGTGTGACCTATTTTTCTCTTTGACAAAAGAATCAAAACTGTTATTGTAGGAATTTAAGAACATGATCAAATGGAGATAGGAAGGAAGACAGGAGAGAAGCCCTGAGGGTTAGCAGAGAGAATGGAAACAGTAGGGAGAGGGAACTTGTAGAGCCCACCTCCAGTAGAAAGGCAGGGCATCAAGTGGAGGGATGGGGTTGCCATCCCACAGTCAAATATTCTGACCCAGGAATGTTCCTGTCTAAAAGAAATACAGGGACAAAAATGGAGAAGAGACTGAGAGAAAAGTGAGCCAGTAACCGGCCCAACTTGGGATCCATTTCAAAGGAAGGCTTCAAAGTCTGACACTATTACTGCTGCTATGGTGTGCTTCTAGACAGGAGCCTAGTAGGCTGTCCAGAGACTCAACAAGCAGTTGACTCAGATAGATGCAGATACTTACCCCAACCAATGGACAGAAGCCAGAGTTGACTTAGAGAAAGGTTGGAAGAAGCTAAGGAGGAGGGCAATCCTGTAAGAGGACCAGCACTCTCAACTAACCTGGACCCCTGAGATCTCTCAGACACCAAGCCACCAACCAGGCAGCATACTCAATCTGGTCTGAGGCCCCCCATACATATACAGCAAAGGACTGCCTGGTCTGGCCTCAGTGGGAAGAGAGGTGTCTAACCCTCAAGAGACTTGAGGCCCCAGGAAGTGGGGAGGCCTGGCTGGGGGTGGGGGGGAAGAGGAAGGGGATAGCCTCCTGGAGACAGCATAGTAGAAGGAATGGGATGAGGAACCGTGGGAGAGCAGACCGGGATGCTGGCAACATCTAGATGATAGATAGATAGATAGATAGATAGATAGATAGATAGATAGATAGATAGATAGATAGAATTGTTTCTATCAATAACAACATGTAGGTAGAGCCTGAGGTGGAGTCAGGCATGGTGGAGGGCGTGGCATGGAAGCTGCCTCCCAGAGGCATGCTCACCTCAAGCAAGTAAAACAACATCCCAGTGAGACTGAAGAGCCAAACTATCTTTCAAGGGGATAGACCCTCTCCCTTCTGCTTCAACCAGAAGGAAGCTGACTCCGAGAGAGACTCTGAGAGAGAGTGACTCTTCTGCACTACAATCCAACTTTGAACAACAACAACAACAACAACAACAACAACAACAAAGTTCTCCTTGTAAGACAGGAATAAGTGCTCCCTCTAAGCCATGGATTGAAATGAATTTCATCGATCAGTTTGAAGAAGGAGGGAAGGTGTGTGCAGGCTCAGAAATCCCTCAGTGCTTAGCAAAGGAGGCCTTGAGGCACGGCTGCCTCCTTCAAGGTCAGATCATTGTGATGGGAGCAAAGTGCTGAAAGCAGTTCTTCACAGAGAGAATAGTTATTTCTCTCTCTGAACTTTCATAGGTCTGAAGAAAGATCACCGGAATTAAAACCAACACTAACATGTTACTTTGTGCAAGCTGTGAATGCATTACATCCTGAAGTACTTCGCATTACAGTGTAGTCTTCTTTTGCTCCATTCCTGTCCCCACTTTGGGTCCAGACAATAGCATTTGTTTCAGCCCATGCTTGCGTGTTCTAAATGCTTGGCTCTTTGTCTCTTGAATGCCTCAGACAGTTTTCCCTCTTGCTTTTCCTTGCCATTTTGTGCTCTATCCAGGATTCCTTTCTGCTAATAAATTTCACTAATTAGTAAAGATAAAAACTTAGGAACTATTGTATAAAAGATTCTACTTTGTTTCCCATGATTCCAAAAATCTGCCAACATGTGCATAACCGAGTGAGTTTGTATTTTTCTTTTCGTAAGAGACAAATAACGGAAGAGATAGTGTGTCTGTTGATGTTTTCATACGTTCCGGCCACAGCTAAAGCCTCCACCAGATAGCCAACATCTGAAAATGATTTTGGATGTTATGTGTTAGTATGTAGCAATGTTGTTGTGCTTTACAAAGAATCTTGTGAATACTAATATTGCAGCACACAGAAAGACAGCATGAGGTGGAAGCTGCCCGGGCTGTCATTCTCCTCTTCAGACAGAGAAAGAGAGAGTGGGCTCATTTATAACATATACTTTCCTCTCAGCACTTTCTATGTATGTATGTATGTATGTATGTATGTATGTGTGTGTTTATATATATATACACATATATACGCACAGAAATATATATTTATATTACATATGAAGCATATAGGCATTATATATGTGATATATAGGATAAATATATAATTCTTATGTATTTCATGTATAATACCTAATACATAAGAACAATATACATATGTATGTGTGTGTGTGTGTGTGTGTGTGTGTGTGTGTGTGTGTGTGTACTAAGTGGCCTGAGTGTTATGGGGCTAACTGATTTTTAATTAAACTTAAAGTTTGCTCCATAGAAAGAAGGACACACACACACACACACACACACACACACACACATGTATGTTCTTGTCCACTTACTCTGACCTGATTCTACTACCCTGAGTTCTTTCCACTGGCACAACGATCATGTTCCTCCAGAGTGTAAGCTGTCATGGGCCAAACTTGTGAAAACACCCCATGCATGAAAAAAGTTTATGCATACTCCTGTACTTCTGATATCTGCTTAAAAGTCAACGCTTATTTACCAGGTGATTAACTTTTGTGAATTGATCTTTAGTTTGCAAAGTTGATGAAGCAACTAAGCAGTGGGTGTTGTTTCTTCATTGTGACCTTGGTGAGCACTGACATCCAGCCAAGCTCGTTTATCTCCAGGGTTTTATCTTGAGGAATTCTTCTCAGGTCCTGCCTTTTGCACAATTTTGCTACTCAGATTTTTTTCCCTCTTTTGCCTAGATATGTGTTGCATAACAATTCAAAGGAAAAGCCTACCAAAAGAGCCAATATCCTCAGGGAAGGAGTGGCCAGGGGAATTTAAAATTACAGGAGATTATAAAATTGAACTCACGTGTAAGATCTGTTTGGCTCAAGAAAGAGTGTGTGTGTGTGTGTGTGTGTGTGTGTGTGTGTGTGTGTATGTTTGTGTGTATATGTTTGTGTGTGTATGTGTGTGTCACAGGAACGGAATCAATCAAATCAAACTAGTACAGATTGGGAAGTTACTCCCTGATGACTAGCTCTCATGTTAGAGGGTAGAATGTAAACTGAGAACAAAAATGCCATCAATAGTCTTACACAGCTGGGGACTCTGTGCATTAAAATAGCGACCACTGTGGCAAGATATGATCAGGACAACAGTGGCCTCAGTGTTACGGGCTAGCTAACTGCTTTGCAATTGAATTTAAAGATTGCTTCATAGAAAGAAACACATGCCTGGGGCTGTAAGCGGGCCCCAAATCCATGGCTTGAGAGCTCCTAGGTCTGAGGAATAAGCCTATTGTTATTCTCATTTCCCTCTAAATTCATATTCCTAGGCCCTCAAAGAAGTTTCTTTGTGCAGTACATGGTGGTTGATACAGAAACTTACAACTGATCAAAATACAGAGATAAAGTGTCATTGAAGGATTCAGTCAAAAATTGACATTCGTATCATACATACCTCCAGATTCCGGGACCATTGTGGAAGAAGAAACCAGGAAGTACATAAAAGCCAGAGGTCAGGGGACACTTGTATAAGACCCTGTGTTCTGGACATGACCTCTGCACTCATGAGCTCAGAGCCACCGTGGTGGTTGCCTGTGCAAGACCTGTACAAGAGCAAGCCAGGCGACAGTCCTGAAGGAGAGACTGTTGAGTCCCCCCCTAAGGAGCTATGGATCGCTGATGGTTTCTGTGGGAGGGAGAATCAGTTCTTCAGTGAGGGGATCCTTTGTCAGTCAACCATGTTCCAGTGGATGATCTCACACCCATGAGCATGTGGGTAGCACAAATTTGATCCTATGGGTTATTTAGTTACTTTTGAATGACATGAAGTACAGGGTAGGAAGACGGGGATGGACAAAGTTAGATAGAAAAGTGAGGGTGAACATCATCAAAATATCTCATAGGAAATTCTCAAAGTACCATTAAAAACGACCCTTTTAAAAAGAGGAAAGAAAAAAAGCCAATCAAGAATGAGAGAAACTGTGTAAACAAAGGATGTAGCTTGAACTGGAAGGAAAAAAAAAAACTATGTTCTGATAATAGGTCAAAGAGAAAGCAGGAGCCTGGAAGAAGGACCAGAAAGGCCAAAAACCAGCACAGGTAAGTGCTGTGCTGACAATCACATCAGAGTGTGCTGCAGAACTCAGTGCCTGAGCTGGAGAGGGGAACACTCGTCTTGGGGGAGGACATTGCACATCTCACATGTGACACTGAGGCTCACTGCACCAGTGCCAGGGTTGGCCTCTGTCTGGAAAGTTATTTATTGTTTGGGGCCTGTCATGCCTGTAGGATGACGGGACAGTATGGAAACAGCTCAACACATTTGTTCTTGAGAACTGTCAGAGCACAGTGTCGAAACTTTGGCGTTCTTACAAATGGTTATAAACAAATCACAAACAGATTACAAACAAAAATTAACAAGGCTAGATAAGGTTTCATTAGGAAGAGAAAGGATAAAGTCTCACAGAACTTTTATACACATTTCTATGTGATGTGTTGAAGTCTGAAAATAAATCTTATCTTTGACTTAGAAATTATGCTTCTAGGAATATATTCTAAAGGATAAGATTAAACAACTTCATGAAGGATTTTAAACACACAGCTCACGGACATCTGCTGTCTTAGTCACTATTTTATTGATTTGAAGAGACACCATGACCAAGGCAGATCTTGTAAAGAAATCGTCAGATTGGGAGCTAGCTTATAATTTCAAAGCTTTAGTCCATGTCACTGTCTTCCTGTCACTATCATGACAGGGAGCACAGTGGCATTCAGACAGGTTCTGGAGAGCTACATCATGCTCCATGGGCAGATAGATAGATAGATAGATAGATAGATAGATAGATAGATAGACAGATAGACAGATAGATAGAGACAGACAGAGACAGAGTGACACAGGTCCTTGAACAAGACCACTCCTCTTGATTCTTTACAAATAGTTCTACTCCTTGATAACTTAGTATTCAAACATATAATCCTGGGGGAGTGCATTCTTATGCAAAACACCACATCTAGTGTAGTGTTTTTCTCGTTAAAACAACAAGAAACTTAAAAATTCTTAGCAACAACCACATAATTAAAGATGACATACCATAGCAAAGTCATCATTATGGACAAAGTTTTACTTTTATTGTATTTTAAATTGTCCATGAAATAGCACGTGACAACCATGGACACTTTGAACTGATACAATATCCTTTCTGTGGACACAGCACTACAAGTATTCACAAGAGGTACCTTTTAGTGATGCAGCTCCCAGTGGCATTTAACTTCTCAATTGTTTTCCAGATTTTCTAAAGGGCACAGAAGCCACATATGTTCTCTTATTTGTACTATGGTATTGTGGATATTTATCTTAAATTCTTTGGGCCTCAATTTCCTGGTCTGAAACTATGAGATGCTAATGATGCGTTGTCTGTCACAGGGCATTTCTAGCAATTAGATGAAATGTTGCACAGTGCCTACAAAAGTCCTGACAGATTAACAACTTTAGCTTTTTACTACTTTTATTTAGAATGAATACATCATGCACATAGATAGTTAATTCTAAGATGATGAAAAATAAAGATAACTTTTGACTGAGTGCAAAGAGTTGAGTATTGTTTACATCCCCAAATTAATCAAATGTAGTTTACTTTGAGAAAGCCATGGCTACAAACTGAGAAAGGTACATTAGTCAAAGAGGCAAGAACAGGCCTTCCCAGACAGCCTGGCTCTTCAGGACCTCACTCATCTCCGTTTACCTTTCTGTTGGTTTCATCTTTGTCTAGTTTGCTCCCGGTTGCTTACCTCTCTGGAATGAATTAATGCGACATGATGTATCTAGAAACACAGATTCTTCTGACAGCCATTCAATTTGAGAAATATAGTGCACAAGTAGTGTTTTATCCTCCTTACTGAGGGATACCAATTTGTTTTGGGGTTGTAGATCTAGGTGAAAAAGGAAACAAAATGTAAGATACGCTGAATTGACCGTATGTTTTCAGTTCCTGCTAGTTACAAGATTTCCGTTTTGTTGTCTTTCTTTACTCCATTTCTCTGCAGGAGAGATTGCTGCATTCACACAGCTGTCCTGCAGAGAAGGAAAAACAAGCAGGCTAATCCCAGTTTTCCCACAGCAGTCTCTAGCCATGAAACTATATGGCTTAAGAGAAAAGGATAGTTTATATTTAGAGAGTTCGCATTGAGCACATAGTTGCATTTCTGAAAAGTCATTTCCCATATATAAACCAGGATGAGTAGCAATTTGCTTTAGAAAGTTAGTCGCTGCATTAAAGGATACATCTTTGGGGTGAGTATGGAACTTAAGTATGTGACAGAAAGGTTTCTATTAGATGGTAGCTGCTGGTAGCAAGGAAACAAAGACAGGAAAGAGGTTTCCATAAGAACACTAAGAGCTAATAAATACCAGCAGATAAGACATTCCCTTACTTTGCCTATAGTAATCCTCCCAGCCACTTTAAGAGTTGAATGATGATGTCCACTTCAGCAGCCATCTTCCCGTAGCTCGCCAAAATGACCAGCACGAAGATAATTATAGGGGGGTACTCGTTTGATGTTCTCCAGGCTTTTTAGGAAACATGGAGCTGTTCCTTGGCCACATGCATGTGGATGTACAGGGGTGATGTAGTTGACATTAAGGGAATGGGCACTGTTCAAAATCAAAAGAGGAATGCCTCCCGGAAGTGTGGTACCGAGGCTAAACGGCACGGTCTACAATATCACCCAGCATGCCGCGGGCATCATTGTAAACAAGCAAGTTAGGGGCAAGATTCTTGCTGGGAGAATTAATGTGTGGACTGAGCACACCAAGCACTCGAAGAGGCGAGACAGACAGCTTCCTGAAGAGAATCAGAAGACAGAGGAAGCCAAAGAGAAGGACACCTGGGTTCACTTGAGTCACTAGCGTCAGCCACCTAGAGAAGCACACTTTGTGAGGACTAACTGGGAGGAGCCTGAGCTGCTGGCGCCCATTCCGTACGAATTCATGGCCTAATGTACAAAAAGAAATAAAGGACCCGGAATGCAAAAGACAAAACAAAACAACAACACAACACAAAACTAACAACCACAACGAAAAGGACCTGAGTGGTGTTTTTACTCTATTTAAAGGGAGACCACAAAAGCTCTGTAAGTCCTATTAACATCTGTAATAAAACCACAAACTCTCAAATGACAAAACCCTTATCTCTGTACTCCAGTTTACCTGCTTTACATTGCCACCCATATAGATGTGCAGCAAATGCATTTAAAAGAGAAGCTCTCTGCCCAAGTAGATGTGGAAATCAATACTGCACAAAATGTAGAATTCATCTCACTTAAGCTGCCCTTGGCCACAAGGAAATGAATGAACCTCACATCTGCAATATATGTTTCTCACAATTAGCTATCAGCTTTGCTCTGCGTTGGAGCTCCATACAGACCACCTGCTGGTGGATACAGAATTGTCTTGTCACTTTGGGGTCCCTGCTCATGGTGAGTATTTTCATTTTCTACCACATTCTTGCATCTATGTCAACAAACCCACCACAGTACATTGATTTCATCAGTTTCCCCCACCCCAAGGCCCACGTCCACAGAATAAATCAAGTTAAATACCTATCACTTGTAGCCAGCAATCAGTCAATGGAAATTATCAGAAAACAGCCACCATCCGAGGAGTGTGACCGAGAGGGTAAACACACAGCCAGAGCCAGATGTGGTGGGACTTACAGCCAGAGCCAGATGTGGTGGGACTTACAGCCAGTGATCTGTAAATGATGAAACACCATGCCTCCTAGTAAGAGCCCTCAGATTACACTTTTGTGTTATTACTAAGAAATAAGAGACCAAATGCCAAAAAAAATCTAAAAGTCATTGTGGCAAGTCTGCTTGAACTACTGTAAAACATTCTTTAAAGCGGCATTTCTTAGTTTGGTCAGAAATTATGTGAATTTTGCAATGATATTTATTTTACGATGATATTTATGAAGATTAAAAGAAATAAAACTTTGAGGCTGGAGAGTTGGTTCAGCAGTGAAGAGCACTGGCTACTCTTTCAGGGGCCCTGGGTTTGATGGTTTGCACCCAGATGGCCACTGACACCTCTAACTCCAGTTCCTAGGGAATGTGATGTCCTTCCTTGGCCAGTACAGAATCAGGCATGCACATAATAAATAGTCACACATGCAGGCAAAACACCTATCTATACAAAATACAGTCAGAGATAATTTTAAAACCCAGAACATTGACAGAAAGCATTATACATTGTTGGTCTTCAGCTCGGCATATTTACCCTCTAGTCATTTTATGGGCTTCTGTAATTTCTGGGTTGTTCAGGAATGTTTTCATATTGCAACAGAAGCATAAATACTCAGCAAAGGGCTTCATTTTCTTGAGACTCTTACTCTTTAGTGATACAAGATCATTTTATTAAAAGGTCTGTGCTAATAGTTGTCAATAAGTAGTTCATTTGGCATAAGTAAGCAATGTTCCAAGGGAATAATTGTGATCACTATTGTCAAGAACTGTCAGTGTTTACCTCTTCCTCTTTGGTCGGATCATTTTAGTACAACCTTCAGATAAATGCTGATCAAATGCTACAGCAGAAGTGCTAAGGTCAGGAAGAAAGACACTCTATCAAGAATATGAGACACTTCATCTTAGAATGTTCCACTATAGAGACATTACACCGACTGGGTAGCCATACTCTTCATTGTAGAGCATCATTTTCACATTGGAAGTTGAAACACTCCTCTGAAAACCAGATAATAATAGAATATGTCAAAACTAAAGAAACAGCAACATTTTTCATACCGTGATCCTGTGTGAACCCATATATTGATTGTGCCATATAAGAGGTGGATAAGATAATTCAAGTTGACCAGCCAGGACAGAAGCACAAAAATAAATACAAAATCTTCTAGATTCTAGAGTCTAGAATATTCCAGAGTCTAGATTGTAAATGTATTTCCAGACTAATATAAAAATACCTTTTCAGCTACTAGTGAGTATAAAGATAAAAAAGTCAGGTTATCATGCTACTGAAGTTAGACAATATAGTTTATTTTGGATGAGGGCAGTCTACAGGTGTTCTTATTTTAAAGGACAAATGTAAGACCTTATCTATGTAGGAGTTGAAAAGTATATGATGTGTTCTGCAAATATTTCTTTTTTAAGTACTACTCATCAAGAACATCTAGGACAAATCTGAGCTTCCTAAAAATCAAGGGTGATCTATGGCTTCCTGAGCTGTCAATGCATGTTGTCAGCCTTATTCTAGAGATCACCGGATCCCCTGTTTGAGCTTCTGGAAGGTCAGCCTGGATTTCTGCAAAGACAGAATTCATTAAGAGTCTGTTTTGTTGAAATCTGGTGCTATTGGAGTTGAGCAAAATAGAATATTCTCACAGAGAGGTACACCTGGAAGCATCCTTGCTGTAGCGATGAGGCCTCACTTCCTCCATGTGGAATGTGCACTGTGAGTTCTCCTACATAGAGCAAAAAGCACCAGGAGCACAGATTCAGAAAACCAAGTTAGGCATGTTTTAACTACAGAAGATCATTTAGTAATGCCAGTTTTTTTTCTCAATTAGGGCATCAGTACAACAACATAATCACATCATTTCTGGTGATTTCTCAGCTCACAGTCCCAGGTATACATGAAGTGTGTCTGTTTTTCTGTAGCGCAGGCCAATTCCTGTTCTACCAGCACATGAGCACATCTCGGCATTTGACCCTTTCCTTTTTAAGGAGTCACAGAGAACTGAAAGTGTGGAAGTGTTCCTTTGGAAATCAGCCCCTGCTCTGTCAGTTCCCTACAGACATGCACTCATGTCTTACAGGCCCGAGTCCCACTCTCATGCAGCAGGGTGAGGTAGTTTTCCCTGTTCCGTCTGTGCTGTGGCCGAGACATAAAAAATGCCGAGAGGCCCTCTGGGGCCTCCTCTGCCCAGACTTCTCCAGTAAACTTCATTGTCAAGAGTCATAGGTCTAACTCAGCTTTACCTCATTCTAGGGACACTGTTCTGGAAGGGGCATCACTGAGTCCCTTCTAAGGAATCCACCAATGTCTCTACTGCCACATTCTCCTTCCATGAGCTTTGTTCACCTCTGGTCAAGCCAACAGACGCTTTTCCTGCCTCCCAGTAGAGCAGCTCAACCTCAACATCTGGCCAGATGCTTGGTTGGGAGTGTCTCTGCCGTGCTACAGTACATTGAGATGTTCTCTAGCCCTTTCCCTCTACCCAGCAGGTAAGTATAGCCTCTCCCTCCACAAGTAATAACAGTGAAAAATGTTCCAGCCCAATGTTCCGCAGGGTGCATAGTTCACTCCAGTTTAATAGTATCATTCCAGAACATTTAATATCATTCCAGAACGTTTAATGCTAGCTGTACTGGCTAGTTTTGTGTGTCAACTTGACACCGGCTGTAGTTATCATAGGAAAAGGAGCTTCAGTTGGGGAAGTGCCTCCATGAGATCCAGCTGTGGGGCATTTTCTCAATTAGTGATCAAGGGGGAAGGGCCCCTTGTGGGTGGTACCATCTCTGGGCTGGTATTCTTGGGTTCTATAAGAGAGCAGGCTGAGCAAGCCAGGGGAAGCAAGCCAGTAAGAAACATCCCTCCATGACCTCTTCATCAGCTCCTGCCTCCTGACCTGCTTGAGTTCCAGTCCTGACTTCCTTTGGTGATGAACAGCTGTGTGGAAGTGTAAGCTCAATAAACCCTTTCCTCCCCAACTCGATTCTTTGTCATGATGTTTGTGCAGGAATAGAAACCCTGACTAAGACACTAGCATTCTAAAGAAAAAAATATTTTCAAAACTTATGTTTTTCAAGCATTTCTGAATTATAAATCTTTAAAAATGTTCTGTTAGTCAGTCATCTCCTGTGTCAGGAGCTTGATTCACATCTTAATATATGACATGAGAAAAACATATAGTTTATTATAAAAATCCTTCCCAAAACAGTGACACTATTTTATAACCAGTGAAGAACTGCTAAGTACATTTCTAAGAGAGCGTGCATGAAAATTTTACAGGAGCCTCTGTACTGTTTCTGTGTGTGGTCCTTTAAGATGTCCGGCCAGCAAGTCCTCTTTACAGGTAAATAAACATGCTTCATTCCTTCATTCAAGGAGCTTACGAAATATTTTACAAATTTTAGTGAGATATAAGTGATACGATCCATTGCTGTGTTCCCCATCCACTTCAGAACTGAGCTGTTGCTGTTATTGCTAAAACCCTCCCCAGTCACGTTCTAGCAGTTCTGCTGATTTGGTCATGAGGCTTCATTTACAGACCTAAAATTCTCTCTGCTGAGCCATAGCGTCCTGAGAAGCTATTCCAATAATTCAATCATTTGGCTGGTGGCAATAAATAAATAAATAAATAAATAAATAAATATGAAAAATGGATTCAGAGATACTTAGAAAAATAAATATATATTTATTCAAAGTGAAAATTCTGCCAATGTTTTGAGAAAGGAGCTAAAAGTAACTCTGGACAGCTGTTCACAAGGGCAAGACATTTCTCAAGGACCAGGTTACATTCCTATTCTTCAAATCATGTTATAGACCCTACTCTGCGATTTCTGCTGCCCCAAAGAAGGAGAATACGTCTGGTGGATGTGCATGGTCAGGACCCTCTGTTCTCTGAGCTTTTCTTGTCTTCTTCACACTGCCTTTTGCAACACAGACCTTGGAGGAAAGTGGTAGAGGCAGGAGAGTTCACAGGCACCAGTCCAGACTGCCCTGGCAGCCCAGCATTCGGCTGCAACAGATGGAGAAAGAAAGACAAGCTTACCATGCTAATCACATCCTTGTTAATGAAGAGAAATGTGCGGTTGCTGAATAACCATGACTAAGAGTCAACCACATGTGCATTTTAAAGGTCAAAGGGTAATTGTGTTTTTAAATCCGTTATCAATAAAAAGACCCAATTGCTACAGAATAAAATGTACACGGTTTACAGTATTGTCACCCCCAGGGTACAGAGCAGTAAATGATCAAAGAGCAACGGCTGTAATGCCTGCTCGGAAGAGGTGTTTAATAATAGCATAGACTATGAACCAGGCTGGAGGAAAAGAGGGTCGCTCTCACTCTTACTTTAAGTCGACGGTGACTTCTTGTAGAATTCTTTATGCTGTCACATGATGCTCAGAAACTTTGTCGCTGCAGTGAGTCACTCATCCACAGGGAACATGGGAAGGTTAGGCTAGCGGAATAGAGACTGAAAAAAAGATCATGTCACGGTTTTCCACAATCAGAAAGATTGTGTAGTATTTTACAAATCACATGGAAAGGATAGAAAGCCTTCAGAGGACATGGAGAGATGTAGACAACTTCACAACCAAGGCTCAGTTACTCAGTAAGAGTTGACGAAAAGAATTATCAGTAGTTAGTTTTGTTAACCGTGTAGCATAGGGAAACTTTCCTGATGGAAGAGTGTAGTAAAGAAACAACAGAGAGCATTAAGGGAAACTCAGAGCTGGCCTGCATGCCTTTCCCAGTTACTCTGACAAATGGGTAGCACTCTTGCATCTAGGAAGGGAAACACCAGAAATACACGAGAGATTCCCTGTGGGGAGATAGGGTTGGAAAAAGCAAACACATTCCTGAGTAAGTATTCTCCATTTTTTCTTCCTCCATCCTGGGACATTTCCAGGTTGAAGGCAGCGTGGTTTAGAAGAAGCAAAACCTAGACTAATGTTCATGGGAAAATACAAGGAACATATGTTTAGTGGAAAGCATATCTGAGAAAAAATCCGTGGAAGTAAAAAGACAAAGGAAGTCGTAGGTAGGAGAACTGAGATGAAGCCAGGTGGAGCTAGAGACAAATTCTGCTAAATCTCTTGTTTTGTTTCATTGTGAGTATTTGGGGATTGATGAGAGAAATTTTGAGAAGGCAAATGGTGTGTGTTGAGAGATGGATGAATAAAGCTATAGAAGTCTTGCTTTGACCTAAGCTGTATAATTATCTTCCATGAGACTCTTCAACTCTTTTGAGTATAAACATTTCTATTGAAATGAAACAACTCAGACAACACACCCTGTCCTAGTTAGGGTTTCTATTCCTGCACAAAACATCATGACCAAGAAGCAAGTTGGGGAGGAAAGGGTTTATTCAGCTTAACTTCCACACTACTGTTCATCAGAACTCAAGCAGGTCAGGAAACAGGACCTGATGCAGAGGCCATGGAGGGATGTTCCTTACTGGCTTGCTTCCCCTGGCTTGCTCAGCTTGCATTCTTATAGAACCCAAGACTACCAGCCCAGAGATGGCACCACCCACAAGGGACCCTTCCCCTTGATCACTAATTGAGAAAATGCCTTACAGCTAGATCTCATGTAGGCACTTCCTCACCTGAAGGTTCTTTCTCTGTGATAACTCCAGCCTGTGTCAGGTTGACAAACAAAACCAGTCAGTACACACCTCAAGATTTGGACACTGCCATCCAGGGTGTGACATACTTATTCAGCCAGTGTCCACTACAATAGAGTGAGGGTGAGTTTAGGAATGTGGGAGTATGGTAAGGATAGGTGCAGGCTTTGTGCTTACAGAACTTATATCACCCAGTTGTGGTTTTGCAGATGTTCTGGTTCTAGGCAGAAGAACATCAGCACTAGCACTAGGGCACAGGGCAAGTATTCTGCTGTCTATAAAATGACAACTGCTGCTGGTGACCTTGACCCTCAGTGCTTCTGCACCAGCATAAAAATAAAGGAGTCGCTCGACTAGCAGACATCTTAGAACCTAGCAGACATAGAACATAATGGAACACTGGCACTTGTGGGGTCTTAAAACGCTGCTTCACTATTTTTTGAAAATAGTAAGTGGACAGTTCTTGGTAATTCTATGCAGACAAGCACAAAGTAGCTAGATGTTCAAATCATGCAAAGCTGAAAGTCTAAAATGTTCTGCTAGCTAAGCAAATTAAATCAGCTCAACTTCTAACCAAGGTTAATGAAACTATAGCACAGACATGAAGGACAGAGCTACACAGTACTGATGGTGCTTGAGGGGCCAGGTTCATCAGTAGTAGAAATAGTTTGTTTCAGTAGATTCAGCGGTCAAGCAAATGCAGATTAGATTAGATTCCCCAGTACAGGTGAACAGGAAAAGAACTGTGATTCTTCATTTACAGTTGTTGTTGTTTTGTTTTGTTTTTTGTCCCACACCCCAACTTACCCTTCATCCCCATCACAGCTATAATGAAGAGCGGTAGCCAACCTCAGGTTCATGTTGCATGGGTTCTTGCCCATCAAACAATAAGCATCTTTCTCTGCTTTCTGTCGATCTCCCCGAGGTACTAGGGTCTTCTTGACCAGTGTGCAAGATGTACAAGAAAGGTCAAAGGTTAATACCCCTTGGGACTTCATAAACTTGGCAAAAAGATGGATGGCCCCAGCCCCTGAATGATTTTTGGAGCCATGGTATGATCCTTAGTAATCCCAAGGGAAGAGAAATATTGTTACCCATGATGGCAACTCTATGTGACACACTAATGCTGGCTAATATTAATTATATATCATACTAATACTAATACTCCTCATGTTTTGGCCTCTCCTATGCCTCACATTAATGCCCTGAATCCCCTCAACAATCAGCTACAGGGACCCAAGTCCTTGACATGGGTTCTGACTTCGCAGAACGAAAACTGTAATGATATGTTTTTTCAAAAAGTATCTTATGCCTTTTGAGACTTGTTTTCTCCTTTTATTTTAATTTGGTCTGCATTTCTTTAGTTCTTTGTTATCTTCTCTCTTCGGAAATAGCCAGTTATGCCCAAACGTAAGTTTTAGTTTAGCTTCAAGATGATAACAGTGCTGTTTCCTGTGGCCCCCACTTTCCTAATGCACATGTTATAACAATGTTCAGAGGCCACCGCAAGTCTGGGACATGCTTAGAACTTGCTCGAGAGGATGCACTTTGTATTTGTACTTCTTCAAATAGCCTCATGTCCTGTGGTTAGTTGTGTTTGCAGCATTTTACTGTGAGTTAAACATTTGAAGTGTGGTCTACTTCTAGAAAAGACCAGACGGTGAATCAGAGGCTTTTGATTCCTTTTTACGTTTCTGCTCGTTGGGTTGAGCAATCCCTTGTCCTTCCTTTCCCAATTTCTCAATCTGCAATGGAGCCAGCCAACACTTTTTCTGTATCCCAGATTAAAGGGATCAACTTTAATAACACCGAGAACCTTTAAGATCATCAGGAATGGGCCTAAGTCCACCGTACTTTCTTGTGTTTAAAAAAATCTAAAGTATGTTTAGTAGTTGTGTTTTGATGTGGTTGGGCTATGCTTAACTACAGGAAAAAGAGAGAACACTTTTGCACTTTTATTTAATAATTGAAATGCATCACGAGTCACCTGCTTTTGAAAATAAGGATGAATTTCTTCCAATGAAACTGAATTCACAGAAAAACGCGCAATGATATTTATCACTATACTGTTAATACCTAGCAGGAATCTTCCTCTCATTAAAGCTGCACATGAAGCTGCAGATGGGGAGGAGGCAAGTAGGAGCCAAGGCTGCCATCGGCTTCAGAGCTTATTTCTTGCATTTGCTTTATTGCACGGGAAGGTGTGCTTGCACATGACTGCAGTTTGGTACTGCACATGTGTGTTCCAGATTTGTGGTTTTGTGACAGTGCCTAGAAGTAGTCTCTGTACATGGCACACTTTGGTCGCAGAAAATGAAAAGATCAAGCCAGTACTCACCTAGAAGCTTCTGCCTCTCCAGCCAGCTTTCCTAGAGCTGGAAGGTGATACCGGGGTCAGGGGGAGAAGGTCATCAAGATTCTTGTCTAGCTGTGATTCCCAGGATTCCAGCATGGGAAAATACAGCAATTGGTGCAGTAATGGCTTATACTTGGGAGGACAACTGTCAGCTTTCTGATCACCTTTACAGACTGTGCCTTAAAGGAGAGAAATTATATTGAGTTCTGTAAGCCTATGCTGTATTGCTAAATGGTCATAGCATCAAACTCCCTTTTATACACATTTCCTTATCTACACAGACTAGTGAAGCTCTCATCACCCATTGGGAGCTTCTTATGGCAACACAAAGACTCACAAGTCATCAATGTTCAGAGGACAAATGACTGTGGAGGGCCGGGTCATGAACATCGATGTCACCCCTTCCCCACCAGACTTGGGAAACATCATAACAGCCAGAAGTCTGGGAGGACTGTTGCAGAATAGTGATTTAGAGACATGACAAAGCCATTGCATTCATGAACTCACAACAGCTGTGTTTGCCTGCACAAGACCTGCAGAAGGTCAAACCAGACAATAGTCCAGCATGGATGAAGAAGGGTCTCACCTAGATGTACTCCTGGATGAGACAGCTATTGGCAGTTTATAGTTGCTGGGGGAGTGCAAAGCAGGTCTGCTTCTGCCCTCTGGGTACCCAAGGACCATTGTGACCCCAGCAGGACTGCAAGGAATGAATCTCAGCCAGGTGCGTAAGTTACACAGAATCTCAGCTGATATGGATGCAGGAGAAACAGCCTTCTCTGAGATGGTTTTCAATGAAACAGCCCTCTTTTTATTGGGGGTAACAAAGGCTCTATAAATCTTGGGGAGTATATGGCAGTTTTCTGGGTAAGTGTACATTATTGGGTGGTGTTAAGGTGCTGGCAAGGCTTCGTTTTCATAAAGATGAATTCCAGATACTTGTTGAGCATGTCCTTATGGAGAGAAAGGAAGTTTAACCTATAATTTGGCCACCAGGCTACATGAGTACCTCAAGGGTGGCAGAGGTGGGGGTCAGAAGGTTGACAGGCGGAACAAGTAAGAAAACAGTCGTATTCCTGCTGGCCTTAGGATGAGGTTTTTCAGGATTCACCAGTCACATGGCTTTCTGGCCCCATAGGGGAGGAAGAGCCAGTTTTCTTCAGGGATGTGGTCTCTTCTGGGTTGCTCATGATCTAGTAGATGGTACCACCATACCCATGCACACAGGCAACACTGACTGAACTCAGTGAGTTACTTTGCAAAACATGATATGACGTTAGGTAGAGGACAAGGAATGTGGCAAGGAGTCTTGGAGATGCTGGATAGGGACAGTGGGGGGGGGCATGATCAAAATATTTTGTGTACATGTATAAAACTGATAAGCAAAATTAAAATATAAACAAAAGAAGTCTTGATAAGGTTACAACCCCACTTATTTTTCTATTAGAGAATTTTTTTTTGTTCAAATTATGCTTGAGGTTGTTTGACAAAGCTTACTCATGTGTGTTTCACAATGGAGACGTACAACCAGATCAGTGATGTGCGTTGTGCGCATCGGTGGGGTGTGGCGGGAAAGGAGGTGTGAGTTAGATAATGGGCCATCTTCACTAGAAATGTGAGGTGGAAGACGTAAGCAGTAGGTGCTGGCCTTCCAGAGAACAGTGACAAAGTTCTAGGCTCCAGGATTATGGAGAAAAGAGGAAGTCAAAAGTTCGAGAATAAAGGTAGGAGGGGAGAAAAAATCAGTTCCACAATTGTCAGTTTTACAAGGATCCCTTGAAGTTAGCATAAAAAGGATGAAATTTCATTCTTTCAGTTCATCTTAGCCACCTCAGGCATGCCTGAAATCAGATAATACATAATGAGTTTATAAAAAATAGTGTCCCTAATTCATCTTTTATAATTATACAATGTATCAGGAAATTCAGAACAAGAGAAAACATTTAGTATTATCCACAAGTAGGCATTAATTTTATTTGTATATGAAGATAGGAAGTGTATGTATGATGTATGTATGTATGTATGTATGTATGTGTGATGTGTGTGCATATATGACCTGTGGGGTTACGTATGTGGTATGTATGTATTCATTTCTGTGAGTGCAGGCATGTGCGTGCCACAGCACACATGGATTTCAGAAAGGACAACCTCTCCTGTTAATCTTCATTTTCTGCCTTGCTTGTGACAAGGTCTCTGTTCTTTGCAGCTGAGTATGGCAGACCAGCTGACCTGTGAGTTTCCAGGGATGCTCTCTTCTCTGCCTCTCATCTTCGCATAGAAGCAATGTTCCAGCTTTACGTGGATTCTGGGATTCAGACTCACAATAAGAAGGCTTATGTTACCTTCCTGTTTACCAGACCAAAGTTGCAAAGACAACTGAAGTCCAACAATTCACCTCTTAGCTGCTTTTGTTTCCTGCACAATCAGATTAAACCTCTTGCTTTTCCTAATTTCATTTCACTTTGTTTTTTGTGCTGGCATTGAACCTAAGGAGCCAAGCTTACACTGGTCTAGAAGTCCAGATCCTTCGATTCTAACCAACAGTTCTGTAAAACTTTGCTGAAGTAGACACAGAGACTGTTCCGTTACATTCCAACCCGTGCTGCTCCACAGTTGAGCAGTCTCTTACTTTTGACCACCTCTCCCTCCCCACAAGTAAGCAAACCTACAGGCAGCCCTGGAGGATGCTCTGCCATTTTAAGAAGTATTTTAACCCCAACTCACTGAACAGAGAAACATCAGCAAAACTGTGTTACGATCTTCCGGGTGAAAATTACTCTATTGCACTGTGAATGAAAACAGGATTTTAACAAAATGTATCATGAAGATGCTATGTACCAGATATAGCACTTATGCTGTCTCATTTAACCCCCTCTCTCTGTTTGTTTCTGTCCCTGTCTCTGTCTCTCTCACACACACATATGCGCGCGTGCGCGCGCGTGCACACACACACACACACACACACACACACACTATTATGATGGATATCTTGAAGTGACTTATTCAAGCTATACTACCATTAAGTAAAGCCAGAATGCCACACCTTCTATATTAATCTTTCTGTCATTTATCAAATGCTGCCTTTCAGTTGCAGTCAATTCCCAGACATTTCATCTAGAATTACATTAATAGTCAAGATGAAATTTTTACTTGTTTATTTATTTATTTTCGCTGTCTGGTTGAAAACATTTTCAGACTCTCTCTTAAATGTACAAAGAATGCAAATGAGAGAAAGAGAAGTGACAAATTAGTAATGATCTTTAAAAAAAAGAAGAAGAAAGAAACAGAAAACGGAAAACGTTAATCTGGGGCTTTCCAGACATGACCTTACAAGATTTATAACCTACAGCCTTGCCTTATATTGAAGGTAGAGGGGAATACGTAAGTCAGCTTGTGGAACTGTATTTGTGTAAGTTTTTGGATGAGGTGGAAAACTAAACAATCATTACTATACCCAAGGTAAGAAATTAAAGATTACAGGTTTTCTACAGCCAGCCGCTGTGCTACCAAGTCAGGTAACAAGAGAATCACTGAATGCCACTTGTATAGGTTATTTACATCTAGATACCTGCAACTGCTTTCTTCCTCATTTTCAACACATACGGCCTGTCTTTCTATCTTCTAGCCAGCTGTACAATTAAGTAGGACACCCACACACTCAATTACTAAAACAGGGTTTTGTTGCAATCCCTTCTTCTTGCAGAGTCCCGAATAATATGGATTTGGGGCCACCTTGTGACAGACTAGAATATTCCTTACACTGGATCCTAGGATCTGAACCTTGGTTTTCTCTGCAGAGCATGTTACTTTTGTGAAAGTGTATCTGACGCAAGAGCTAACTTCTACTAATAAAGAGTGAGTATGTTTACTACAAAGTCACAGAATAGTCAGTTTCACATCGACTGGTTTCTCTTCCCAACCACAGCAACAAACTATCTACCTGTTTTATACATACATAGATACTTTATATCATTTTACACTCAGCTCCATCAGATATTCACTCTATAGAGGACACAACCAAAGTTAACATGTTGTAAGACATATTCCTGCCTCCACACAGATAGCCACTGGGCTCTGAGGAAGGCTCAAAATATTCCATAGGAAGATGTAAATGAACCGTTCTGTGTTCGTATGAGTGTACAAAAATTACATGGCAATATTATGTCTGCTACTTAGTAAAACTTAAAGCTTTAAATTTCATTTTGTTAGCAGATTCTGGCTTTCAGGCCGTTTTTATGACATCACTAAATAACAGAAAAGCATGAAGAACTCGAAAGAAATCTTTAAGAACAACACCATTATGAATAAACCTAATAGAGCAGAAATGATGGCATAGATTTGTGATATTTTTCTTATGTACCACTATACCTATGGTTTAATCTTGTGCTACTGTGTCTTTTATAGTATTTATAATGAGCAGGAAGTTTATCTGGAACAGATAACTTTATATTTATCCCAAGACAGTGCCCACATCTCAGTGTCGAAGGGTTTTTAGTGTTGACTTGAGTCGCAGTGCCTATGAAATCAAGCTACAAACTTACATGGTGTCTAACAGGTAAATAAAATATCTTGGATAAATAATTTTTAGCTTCTTCATGTATTTGTGTTCAATTCAAATTTATGTTCAAATTCAAGGGAATTTTGCTTACAGTCACTGCAAATGTTGCTTCACAGATATTAATAGCCTCTTGTGTTTTCACTTTCACTGTTGCAAATTTTCCACATGGTACTTTCACATCAGACTCTCTTTATAGGCAACATCCTTTTCTTTACCCTTACCATAATATCACGGATGGGGTGAAAGTTGATGGTAAACATTTTGTCTATTTGCTGGTCCCTTGCTTTCCTATTTTTTATAATTCAGTTTTCACTCATTCAGAACCATAACCTGTATGCTTCTTAAAGTTTACAGCTAGAGTCAAAAAAGTTTTAAATATCATCAAATGGAATAGCTTTTAAAACTATTTTCAAAAGACAAACTTGTTCCACTTGGTGGAAAAAGAAGTATATAGATTTCGTATTGGAAGCTTTTAATTGTATTTCATTGTATCGTATAGTTGTATCGAGCTTCACTAGAGAAAGACTTCCACTCTTCCCGCCCACGGACATAAGCAGCAAGGGTTGTGGATTTATCTATGTGGTGGAGTGCTTGTTTACAAACACAAGGCCCTAGCTTCAACCCTCAGCTCTGCAAGGACAAAAAGCAGTTATGGGGCTGAGGACATAGCCCAATGCTCCAGCTCCTGCTTAGCCTGTGTGAAACCCTGGGTCCAGCCTCAACTAATAGAAGGGCATGGAGGCAGAGAACAAAAAACACGCTTGAAGAAAAATGTTATCAGTTTTTCATTTGTAGTCATTCAGTTCTCTTCATCTCTGCTAGACTATAAACTGTTGGGGAGAAATAGGTAACAGTGAGAGCATGTCTCATGGCTGGGAATCCGCCTGACATGGGCTTCATGGCTGCTTTAGTTGGAGTATGTAATCAAAATGAAAGACAGACAAATCTCAAAAGGTAACTCCGTTTGTCAGTAGAAATTAGCACATGGACAAAATTTTCACCCCTGGTTAACCATAACTGAAATCTTGTGAAGCTGTCTCAAATATGAACAGGATGTATCAATGGAGACAGTAAGCTTTTCAAGGTTAGTGGACCCAAGATCATCAAAATCTCTAACATAATTGACTTTCTGGCCAGTCCTCATGGTAGCCATGTTATCCTTCAAATTTAAGAAAACTTAGCTCGGGAGCCATGGAGGTGGGATGATAATTAATGCATAGTATGGAGAGCCAAGCACTGATTAGAATCAGTCTCTGCCTTTCTTTTATGCTTCTGTGTGGCTTTAGTGGTTGGTGCTCATATAAATTTAATGCATTATTAACATTATTTTTGGCTTCAAATCAGTAAGTAATGGAACTCTAACCTCTTTCACAGCCTTCTTGTAAAGAGGTAATAAAAAGTCAACTATAGAGGTGTGGCCTTGTGAAATTTCACCCATTCCTGTTAGCGTGTCAACTGGTCTTGTTATCTTGCAGATCTTGTTTAGGAGATCACATTTCTGAAATTTCATGAACGCAGCTTCCTTGTCATCTATAAAAGACACAGTCTCACAGCAGACCTCCTGGGCCTTGGCTTAACACTCTTTCTACCCCCTCTTCCACAGTGTTACCTGAGCCTTGGGTATAGAGGTTGTGTTAAAGATCTATCAGTGACAATTGGGCACCCCATGGTATGTTGTTCTCTATGGATTGACAGGTTGTGAATTTTGTAGTGGTCTCTTGTGCACTGCGAAAACAAGCTTCCTTGGTAAGAGTTAAGCTACACTTGCCTGTGAGTTTAAGAGCAGGTTTTTAGGATTCAATTGGTAATTATACTGGTTTAGGAAACTGATAATATTGGATTCTCCTCTGGGTTCTGTAACTTATCAGCAACAGGTGGTTGGTTAGGTTGACAGTGCCACACATTAATGTCCTCCTACTGAGTGGGCTATTAGTCTCATTAGACAGCTGTTGAGGATTCCCAAGTTATGTTGAACATCTCTTAAGGTATTTCTCGGCCATCCGAATTTCTTCTGGTGAAAATTCTTTGTTTAGCTCTGTACCCCATTTTTGATAGGGTTATTTGGTTCTTTGGGGTCTAACTTCTTGAGTTCTTTTTATATATTGGATATTAGCCCTCTATTGGATGTGGGGTTGGTGAAGATCTTTTCCCACTTTGTGGGTTGCTGTTTTGTCCTTCTGACAGTGTCCTTTGCCTTACAGAAACTTTGTAATTTTATGAGGTCCCATTTGTCAATTCTTGATCTTAGAGCATAAGCTATTGGTGTTCTGTTCAGGAACTTTCCCCCTGTGCCCATGTCCTCCAGGGTCTTCCCAAGTTTCTTTTCTAATAGTTTCAGTGTGTCTTGTTTTATGTGGAGGTCCTTGATCCACTTGAAGTTGATCTTATTACACGGAGATAATTGTGGGTTGATTCCTAAGTTATAAATTCCATTATCCCACCCTTAGATGCGTCTTGCCATACTTGTCCTTATTGTGGTTCATGGACTTTACAGCTATGTGTTGCTTCATATGGCAAAGAGAAAGGTTATAGAAATAAATTACTGTTTTTGTTTTCAAATAGCACTTTGCTGTAGAAATCAATGTCTTCTAAGACCAATCAACTGATCTCAAGAGGATTTCCTCACAATTATGGAGCCCCAGATGCTCCATTTACATTGTCAATGATCCTTGGATCCAGATATATGGAAAGGAGTTTCTAGAATACCTTCATCAGATTGTGAGGACAAGCCAGCATGTGAGCAGAGAAGCTTCAGTTCTGAAAAGCCTGTTCCTCTGCTCCTATGAGTCCCCTGAAGTGTCTGACCACCCAGCTCCCGACAGTTTGCTTCAGAAGCTGCCTCTTGTAAAATAAGTGCAAACACAACTCTGGAATTCAGAAAAAGCAGAACTGGGCACACTGTAGCCAAGAGTAAACCAATGTCAGTACCATATTAAACTTCATAGCTCAAAACTTCTCTCTTGCTGTCCTGTCTACCACATATAGGTGGCACTGAGCCAGTCCACAGTTGTAGAATAGAAGCAAAGTCATTAAGCATTTTGAAAGTGTTTATATGATGTTAAAAGAAAAAATATTACAGCAAAATCTACTGTAAGCCTTTCCTATCTCTTAATCAGGCTAAGATGCAAAAGTGTATAAGAATGTCACCATGAGCTGGTATTGAACAATATTTGGCACAATGGAAGACCTGAAAACAGTAAATTTGAAGCTAATTTTATCAAAGGACACCGTCCTGCTTGGTACTCCATAAATTAAATCTGATGACTATGAAGACTCGGGGAAATATTTTAATTTTAAGAAATGCTTGGTTGCAAATGAAAAACCTACTTTTAAGTCAATCTTTGACATTAATTGCCTTTCTCATTGACAGTTTTGAATTGTTCCCTATATAAAAATAACAGTTGGATATGATGACACAACACTATAGTCCTAACTACTTTGGAGACTGAGGTAAAAAGACTGAGAGTTCTAGACCAGCCTGAACATCAGAGCAAAAGCTTACCTAAGCATAAATGATAGATGATAGATAGATAGATAGATAGATAGATAGATAGATAGATATTAAATTCATATTTAATTTCCATGACAGATAATAGATAGATAGATAGATAGATAGATAGATAGATAGATAGATAGATATTAAATTCATATTAATTTTATACATGGTACTTTCTTTTTTATTTGATTTAACAGTATCTTCTGTGCTGGGCAGTGATGGTACCCACCTTCAATCCCAGCACTTGGCAAGTAGAGACAGGAGGATTTCTGAGTTCGAGGTCAGCCTGGTCTACAGAGTAAGTTCCAGGATAGCCAGGGCTATACAGAGAAACCCTGTCTTGAAAAACCAAAACCAAACCAAGCCAAAACAAAACCAAACCAGTATCTTCTGTGATAATGCTGTTTCAGGAAGTAAACTGTAAGTTCACTAGTGGAGAAATTAACCTTAGATAAAAAGATAAATTTGTGAGGGTTTTGTTTCCTTGAAGTATAAGCTGCTGAACACAAAGCTATATGTGTGCTAGGCAAGTGCTCTTCCACTAAAGAGCTAAAATGCAAGTTTAAAACTTATATTCAGAAAGCATCAGTGAAACCCTGACTATCACAAAGATGACTTTTATTTTTTTAAAAATATGATGATAAAAGAAAAAAAGCAGGAAAAAAACAAAAACAAAACAACAAAAACAAACAAAAACAAAAACAAAAAAATCCCCTCTTCATGCTAAGCACACACTATGGTAGACAAAGATCTCAGGATGGTTAATGACTCAAGAATCTTCAAAATGGATAGGGAATGATTATAGTCTAGATCTTTATCAACAGAACACTGCAGGAAAACAAGCTATGTGGGTCAATGTTAATAACTAAGAATGGTCCCTAATGGGACCTTAAACACAAGTTTATATATGTTGAAACAAATAGGCTTATAAATTTGATTAAAAATATGAACTATGTCCTGGAAAGGCTCGATGCAGTGCTGTAGTGGAATACTAGTACAGGGAAGCAGGAGGGGGTTGATTGTGGAATAGGGGGAGGGGAGATGGCTTATGGAACTTTCAGTGGGGGGAATCAGGAAAGAGGAAATAATTTGAAATGTAAATAAAGAATATATCTAATAAAATATGAAATATGTGCTTTACAGAACACATTTAGGACTAAATGTCTAGATCAATTTTTTCATTTTATTTAGACAGAACCTACATAACTTAACAACTCAATGCAAATCAAACCTGACCTATGAATTTAGACCAATATAGTAGGTATAGACATAGCATTAATATTAGAGGCCCATGGGAATGTTTTGATTTCTTATAAAATCAGAAGGAGAAAATGAATATTTAGAATGAAATAAAGAATTATCTCTCCCCAATCAAAACAGATGGAAATTTTAGAGTCTACAAAATATTTTTCTAAAACAGAAAAAAAAAAAGCTAAGATAGTTAACATTATATAAAGCATAAATATTGATTGTAGTCCATGGTCTCATAAAGATCTATGCATCAAAACCCCTCAGAAGGCATTTAACATTTCTGCTGGCATTAATTTAACACTCATAGAGAGCATGTTCTAAAAATCAGATATCAACCAGTTTAGATGTTTACTGTCTGTGAATCGCAGGCAATGAAAGCTCTGTCGATCAGAGATGTGCCTACCTTCACCCAATGCTAGACAGAGAAAGTGCCGAGAGCACAGTGGATCGACAGTGCAGGGAAGCTGATGTTAACACACTAACTTGCGTGGTCGTGGATAAAGACCTGAGCTGGCATGCTGCTGAGGCCTTTAATACTATTGCCACACAGCTGGGGGTGGGGTGTGCCTTCATCCTCGCGTGGAGTTACTGGAAATTATACAGAATCCAATATACACCTTGCACCTTTGTACCTGCACCTGAGTCGACCTGGACAGAGAACACTCTCTGTCTCTTAACCAATCTTCACTGTGTTTAAATTTTAACTCGATATTTTGCAAGACACACATCCTTCAGTTTGATTGTTCTTATTCGTGTTCCTAATTTTAATGATACTTATATCTTGAAATTGTTCTAAATGCATAGAAAATGCTTAAGAATGGTATCAGGAATTGCAGATTACATCCTATCTATGCATTCCAATGTTTCCTAACAATAAGGAAATTCTACTATTAAAACAAGGAAAAAATAATGGTGACATAAAAGCATTACTAGATCACATAATTTATTAAAACCACGATAATTATCAACATATAATTGTTATAAAGGGATTGATGGATAAACAGACAGACATACAGAAAGACAGACAGACAGACAGAACTGTCTCGGGATCCAGTTTAGAGCATTGCATATTAGATTTTACTGATGTGTCTGGCTAGTTTTCATTATTCTCCAAAAGTTCCTTAATCTGAATTGTCTGGTGTTTGTGATTGCACTTGGTTTTAGCAGTGAAGGGTCACAGTGATGTGGTATTCTTGCCATTGGGTAGGATCTGAATATTTATCTGTTTCCAGGACATACACTTATTCCTTTATTTTTGAGATTATAATAGAACATTTCCCACTTCCGTTTCTTCCTTCAAACTTCTCATACACTCCTCATTGGTGTCCCTGATTTTTAAAACAACAACAACAAAATATTTAAAATAATTTTCCTCTCAACAAATAGAACATAGAAGTAACTTTATGTCACATAAAAAAGAATTGGTGGATCTGTTAGTTTGTTGGGCATGCCATCCAAAATAACATAGGCTTGTTGGCTTAGCCATCAGAACTTACGTCTCACAGTTCTGGAGACCATGAATTAGACGGGGAGCAAGGTGGGGGGGGAACTTCCCAAAAGCTCTCCTCTTGGTCTACTGGGAGCCAGCTATGCTCTGCCTGTGCCCTCAGGGGTCCTTGTTTCTGGGCATCAGTCCCTCAAGTCTCTGCCTCTTATATGGGCACTGACCCAGTATGATTAATCCAAATGAATGCTCTTTTTGGTTAAAAGATGGCCCTAAGTATTTGACTTTGTAAGTCACTTGAACTGTCCATGTAATATCTATCTCCTTTGGCTAATATTCAGTGTTCTAATTTGCTTCTTGGTTTCTGTGATAGAACATTGACCAAATCAATGTTTGGCTTATGGTGATATTCTGCGGTGGTCTTACTAAGAATGTTTTCACACACAAACACACACTCTCTGTCTCTCTGTCTCTCTGTCTCTGTCTGTCTGTCTGTCTCTGTCTCTCTCTCTCTCTCTCTCTCTCTCTCTCTCTCTCTCTCCTCAACTCATGTATTGGAATGTTTGGTTTCCAGTTGGAAGAAGGACATTTTGGAAGGATTAGGAAGTATGGCCTTATGTGTGTCACTAGGGGAGCGCTTTGAGGATGTGAAAGTCTACATTAATCTCAACATCTGTCTATGTATGTATGTATCTATCTATCTATCTATTTACCTATCTATCTATCTATCTATCTATCTATCTATCCTAAAGAAAACAAATAACTTTCTGGAGACAGCTTACCCTGTCATATGTCATTATTAAACAGTATAACAATTCCTAGTAATTAGCCCACCCCTATTGGGCAGATTTTCTGAAGATCAGTGAAGATGTACTCTATTATGGTAATGCTATGTAGACAAATTGGTAATTTCATAATTCCTAATAATGGCTCTATAGAATTCCTGGCCCCATGCAAGCAATTTTGACACTCTATAGTATAAATGCTGCAATTAGCGCTCTATAAACCTTCATGTGTCACAGGCTGTTGCACTGGAATAGAAAGCAGGCAGGAAACACATATACTATCAGAGAAAACATTTTGTCTAGGTTGGTTATGAAACCATTATCTGATAATTAAAGGTCATAAACTGAGAATGGGCAATTTATTGGTACAAGAACAGAATATAAAAGATTGACTAGACTTATCTATATAAAACTTCAAAACTCATGAGACACAAGGCAGATTATTTGCCTCCTGACAAAACTGTGCTAACTTATGACATAAAATTACTTTTTTAAACTCTTAATGAACATGTGGAGCTAGTGAAAGATAATGCACTTTAATTAGATACTAGTCTTTTTTTATTTTATATTCTATATTTACAATTCATTTCCCTTTTTCTGGTTCCCCACCCCCAAAGGTCCCACATGCCCTTTTCCCTCCCCCTGCTCCCTCATCCACCCCCTCCCACCTCACTGTTCTTGTACTCCCCCACAATGATGTTTTGGTCCATTCTAGCACCAGTGTCCACTCCTTTCTTCTTGTGAGACATCACTTGATATGTGATTTATGTCTTTGGTGTTCCAAGCTTCTAGGCTAATATCCACTTATCAGTGACTGTATACCATGGGTATTCTTTTGAGACTGGGTCACCTCACTTAGTATGACGTTCTCCAGCTCCATCCATTTCTCTAAGAATTTCATGAATTCATTGTTTCTAATGGCTGAATAGTACTCCATTGTGTATATATACCACATTTTTTGTATCCATTCCTCTGTTGAGGGACATCTGGGTTCTTTCCAGCTTCTGGCTATTATATATAAGGCTGCTATGAACATAGTGGAGCATGTATCCTTATTGCATGCTGGGCAATCTTCTGGGTATATTCCCAGGAGTGGTATGGCTGTGTCCTCCGGAAGTATCACATCCAGTTTTCTGAGGAACCGCCATACTGATTTGCAGAGTGGTTGTACCAGCTTGCATTCCCACCAGCAGTGGAGGAGTGTTCCTCTTTCTCCACATCCTCACCAACACCTGATGTCTTCTGAGTTTTTAATCTTAGCCATTCTGACTGGTGTGAGGTGAAATCTCAGGGTTGTTTTAATTTGCATTTCCCTAATGACTAATGATGTTGAACATTTTAGATACTAGTCTTAATGGAAGCACATGTAAACATTTCTGCTAAAATTTCTTATTCAATTTACTATGAACTTTTGAGATGTAACGATGCTTGGGAAACCATGCGATCTATTCTTCTGAGAAAGTATAAGAACTAAAAACAGTGTCAATAAGAGGCAGGGAGCTTGCTCATTTAGCAATAAAAAGGAAAAGATCTTTTCTTTCACCAATCGAGAGATGAGGATTTTTTTTTAAGTCTTACTTTCTGCACAAAAAGAGGAAAGCTCTTTCTCTCTCTAAGCATTAAAAGTTGGAGCTTATTTTTCAGCCAGAATTAATGAGTTCTTTCTGTGCTGGCGCTTGCTCAGTAAAACCTGCTCATGGGTCTTTTGCTCCATCCATCCAATAGATCTATACACATATATGCAAATGCTGAGTCGGGAAATCAGAAACAAGAGGTGAGCTGGGGAAGGCCTGTTAGTCACAGGCCTGACTTCAGCCTGACAGCCTCTGACCAAGAAATCTGACTTGAATCCTGTTGCTTCTCTGACAATCACGTCCTCCCTCTGGTCACATCAGAGCTAAGCCAAAGGGTAGTCAGAAGAAGGTGACTGCTGACTCATATCTCAGCCTGTGTGTCATGGCTCCCTTCCCAGTACTACAATAATGGCAAGCCCAGCGCCATGGTTTCCAGGAGGGGCCTATGGGAATATTGTCTTCCTCTCCTGTACACCAACGAGTGTAAGTTCTGAACACTTCTCAAACCTTTCCCTTTTCTTCTTTCTATCCTTTCATTCCTTTATACAACCTTTCCTTTTTCCCTCGCCCTCATCCATCTTTTCTTCTTAACACATGTTTCTGTAGCTTTTCACTATAAGCATGATCGATTAATAAGGGGGAAAACAAAACAAAACAACAATTGCTTGCCATCTTGACACCTAGAAATTATGGCTATTAAGGTGTGGGTATAGTCTTTTCATTTCTCATGCTGTGTGTATGCCATACAATTTGGTTTCTACTGTAGGTATAAATTTATACCCTGTTCATCTCACTTTCTTAACATCAGTCAATAGTTCTAGTCCATGATTGTCACATTGTTAATTTTAGCTGTGCTTGAATCTGGTAAGTATTCTAACATACATTGCCTGATATGTTATGGTACCGTATGGTATCGTATGTTATGGTACAGTACGGTATGGTACGGTATGGTATGGTATGGTATGGAATGGAATGGTATGGTAAGGAGACATGACACATGGCCTGAGATATGGATAAGCAGTCGCCTTATTCTGACTAGCCTTTGGCTTAGCTGCTTCATGTTTCTATGTTTAACTGAAACATTTCTCCTTCTTGCCCCATCATGCTAAGCCAAGCCCTCACCTCACTTGTGGTCCTATCGGTAATTGAATCCCCGAATGAATCTAACCTCCACCTGGCTCCTCCATGATCTATCCTCTCCTGTCAAGTGAACGTTATCAATGCAAACCTCGTCACACCTTCCTCTGACTTCATCAGTACATGTACATGCACCATTCCCCTCACGGTTCAGTTGATGCTTCTGAACCTCACAAAATTTCTTAATGCTGTGACCCTAAATACAATTTCTTGTGTTGCAGTGACCCCCCCAAGCATAAAATTACTTACATGCTACTTCATACATATAATTTTGCTACTGCTATGAATAGTAATATGAGTACGTGGTTTTAATGGTTGTAGGCGACCCCTGTGAAAGGATTGTTTGGTCCCCCAAAAGGGTCATAACCCTGAGGTGGACATTTCACTTCTGGGTGTGATAAAAACCCATACATCTATCAGTATCCTGATAGAGAAGCTTCCTAGATACTTCCTGAAAATCCCCCTTCCTAGTCTCCCTGTGTTCCCTCATATAGGTAAAGAGCAGCTTCTGATCACCCCAGTCTACAAGGCCCTCCTCAGACTACTATCTTACTCTTATAAGACTACTTGAAGTTCTTCTCTTTGACAATATGAGCTGAAAATGAATCCCACTCCTCGGAGATTATAGAGAAGATCCAAGGAAACTGTGTTGAGTCGTCTTTCACTGTCACCCTGGCTCAGCAGTCAAGAGTTCCTTCTCTGGTCTCAGCTCTAACCTCAGCATGCCTTGCCCATGACTCACAAATTCCTGAGCACAGTACTTCATCGGCACAGCTAGGAAGCTCTGTCCACACATGGGACTTCCCAAGGATTTTAGAATCTCCCTTTAAAATACCTTTCTTCAAGCATTTCCACCACAGATGCCCCAATCTGTGAAACAGAATAACAGAGATGGCAGGGCACTGTTACTCTGAAGATGAACCAGGATATTTCTAAGAAGAACCTGCCTCAAGGAGCTACAGAAGAAGGCATGGAAGATATTTAAGATATCCAGCCCACCAACTTAAGTTCAAACTCAATCTGCACATTTTAATAGAGCAGATCTTAGGCTGGTTCAGGCAAAGGCACAAAAGGTATTTGGCTCATGATGAACTTGCTGGATTCATATGGAACATATAAATTTTTGTAGAGCAGACTGGTTTGGGCAAGGATTAAAATTAGCTGTCTCCTGAGAGGCCCTGCCAGAGCCTTACGAATACAAAGTTGGACGCTTGCAGCCAACCATTGCACTGAGTGCAGTGGAGGAGTGAGAGAAAGGACTGAAGGGGCTGAAGGGGTTTGCAACCCCATAGGAAGAACAACAATATCAATCAACCAGACCCCCACCCCCCGCCAGAGCTCCCAGGAGCTAAGCCACCAACCAAGGAGTGCACATGGCTCTGGTTGCATATGTAGCAGAGGACTGCCTAGTTAGGCATCAATGGGAGAGGAGGTCCTTGGTCCTATGAAGGTTGATAGATGCCCCAGTGTAGGAAAACCATGGGTGGGGAGGTGGGAGTGGGTGGGTGGGTGGGGGAACACCATCATAGAAGCAGGGGGAGGGTTAATGGGATAGGGGGTTTCTGGGAGAGAGGGAAACTGGGTAAGGGGATAACACTTGAAATGTAAATAAATTTAAAATAAATAAATAAATAAATGAATATTTTAAAAAACAGATGGAAATTTCTATGACTGAATCAAAATTCCATATTAGTGACAAGAAAATAAAACTACCTCTTTAGGCAGAAGCTATTGGGAAGCATTGGTTAACAGCACTGTGGTGGCCTTGCTCTGACTCACTACTCTGACCTTCATTGCTGTTACTAGTTACTAGGGTCGGTTCCTAATCTAAACATGATGAACACTTTTACAGAATTTAAGCAACCACGTCCCATCAAGAAGAGAGATCAGAACTTCAAGACAGTTATAGGTACATTAGCACAAATGAAGCTCAACCCCTTGGCTGGGAAAGCCTTTGCCAAAGCTATGGAAGGGGTCCTGGGAATGTGTGTTATTTATTTTTATAGCATATGCTGAAGTCCAAAGTGTTAATGAAGCTGATTAAAACTCTGTTCTCTCCCTTTTATCGCCACCTCCTCTCTTGGCTTTTCTGGAGTTGTGTGATGCTTGCGTAGCTGTAGGCACTTTTGAACTCTGCTAAGGGGAAGTTGGGCAGTCAAATTTAGCACACACTTAGTGATATTTATTGGTTCATGGCCACATTCTGGATGGCTCTGGTGTATTAGTCTTCCTAGTAAGAACACCTTTGATAAATGCCTCTTTGTTCATTACACATTTTTTTCAGCTTCCTGATGCACAAGTCAGACTGTGTCTGAGTCATCCAGTACTGGCACAACCGTGGAGAAACAAGGTCGAAGTGCACATAGCTAGAAGGTACTCTAGGGGAGTTGCTTCCTATTAGTACGGTGTAGAATTATACGGAGATAGGTAAGCCTATGTGAGTGCTTCACAAAAGAAATCATCTCAAAATGTGCTCAATATAACCAATTTCTTCAATGTATTTTTGGTGTTTGTTTGGAATGATCATGCTTGATTGGAATTTGAGCATGCTACATAGAATCTACCAAGATGCCAGTGTTCGTAGAACATGCACCTGTAAGACAGAAAGCTCGGTATATGAGGTTGTGTTCTAGTATCATCTCTGTTACTGTGATACTGAACAGTGAACACTGAACAACAGCAGCGTAAGGGTAGAAAAGGCTTTATTTCAGCTTAAAAGTAATAGGGTTCATCATTGAGAGGAGTGAGGGCACAAAGTTAAGCAGAAAATTTAAGCAGAAACCATGGAAGACCTCTGCTTGATAGCTCACTCCCAGATGCATACTTTGCTAGCTTTTTTGAATGTAGCCTAGGATGACCTGGCCAAGAAGAGTGCTGCTTACAGTGGGCTGGGCTCGTGTACATCAATTAAGCATGAAGACAATCCTCCACAAACATTCCCACTGTCTAGTCTGATCTAGGCAATCCCTCAATTCAGACTCCCTTCCCACTTGGCCTTCTTATATTAAGTTGTTAACTTAAAGTTGACCAGGACAAATTGCAAGCCCTATGCATCCAACTACTAACAATAGCTACAATTTCACGGATAAAAATGCAACTTAATCATTTAAATTTACAGCATATTTTTAAAGCAAGAATTTCTTGTAAGCCACAGGTTAATAAATACTAAAGAAGAGACGAAAAGCTTTGGAAGATTGCATGGTCAGAAATAAAAGAAAGATTTCTCACAGCTGGTAGGTTTCCATTTCTATCACAACAACACACTTTTATACACAGAGAGATCTTATTAGCTAATGTGGCCAACTACTCAGCATGGATTCACACATCGACGTAGGAAAGCTTAGATTTGAATCAATGGCTGGCATGGGAGGCACTGATTGTTATAATTACTGACAGAGAGAAGAATGACTTTGATACTGATTTTAATATTGGTATGTTGAGTTGTAACTGCAAAGAAGTAGGAGGAGGAGGAAAAGAAAAAGAAGAGGAGGAGGAAGGAGAAGGAGGAGGAGGAGGAGGAAGAGGAGCAGGAGGAGGAGGAGGAGGAGGAGGAGGAGAAGATCAAAAATATGTAACCAAATTTGTGCAGTTGTTTGTAAGAATGAGTACCAATTTTCTAATGTTGAAGAAGGATACATGAAATAATTTCCAATATAAGCATGCACTATGGTCATTTTAGGAATATTATCTCTTGATCATCATTAGTTCCAAGGTAGAAAACTCATTGGTAGTGGTCTCACTCACAAGTGAGTCTTGTTTTCTATTTTTAGGTCAAGTTGTGCTTGAAAATCCAAATTTAGAAGAATAGATCATTGTAAACAGTGTGCTATATGGAGCTATACACTCTCTATACAAAGAAAATTCTCTAAAGTTAATTTAATTTTGTGGCAAAATTAGTCTTCTGGTCGTTCTTCAATGTAGACAGAGAACTAAGCTATAAAACATTATTTGCATCAAGAGAGAAAAAAATTTAACTTATTCACTTATTCAAGACTGAGAATCAACCACAACTTTAATGTAACTGTTTCTCCTAATGATCAAGTATCTCTTGTGGAAGTGTTGGTTTAGAGGAAGTTAGAAATAGCAGATCCAAAGTCTTATATTTAACTTTGCATTCTTTATTATTATTATTATTGGAAAGGGAAGTAAAAGCACCTTATGATAAAATTAAAGATTCACATGGAAAATATTTCACGGAAAATTAATGAGTAAAGTGGTAGACATGTAAGACATTGCTAAATTAATTGAAATATGGAATAGAAACATTTTATGATAGAATTGAAAATTTATGCGGAAAATATTTCTCAGGGGGAAAATTCCTGAACAGAACACCAATAGTTTATGCTCTAAGATCAAAAATAGACAAATGGGACCTCATAAAATTACAAAGTTTCTGTAAGGCAAAAGACACTGTCAAAAGGACAAATCAGCAACCAGCAAATTGGGAAAAGATCTTCACCAACCCCACATCCGACAGAGGGCTAATATCCAATGTATACAAAGAACTCAAGAAGTTAGACCCCACAAAACCAAATAACCTTATCCAAAAATGGGGTACAGAGCTAAACAAAGACTTTTCACCTGAAGAAATTCAGATGGCTTAGAAACACCTTAAAAAATGTTCAACATCATTAGTCATTAGAGAAATGCAAATCAAAACAACCCTGAGATTTCACCTCACACCAGTCAGAATGGCTAAGATTAAAAACTCAGAAGACATCAGGTGTTGGCGAGGATGTGGAGAAAGAGGAACACTCCTCCACTGCTGGTGGGACTGCAAGCTGGTACAACTACTCTGGAAATCAGTCTGGCGTTTTCTCAGAAAACTGGACATGATATTTCTGGAGGACCCAGCCATACCACTCCTGGGAACATACCCAGCATGCAATAAGGATACATGCTCCACTATGTTCATAGCAGCTTTATTTATAATAGCCAGAAGCTGGAAAGAATCCAGATGTCCCTCAACAGAGGAATGGATACAAAAAATGTGGTATATATACACAATGGAATACTATTCAGCCATTAGAAACAATGAATTCATGAAATTCTTAGAGAAATTGATGGAGCTGGAGAACATCATACTAAGTGAGGTAACCCAGTCTCAAAATAATACCCATGGTATGCACTCACTGATAAGTGGATATTAGCCTAGAATCTTGGGACACCAAAGACACAATTCACATACCAAATGATGTCTGACAAGAAGAAAGGAGTGGACACTGTGCTGGAAAAGATCAAAGCATCAGTGTAGGGGAATACCAGAACAGGGAAGTGGGAAGTGGTGGATGAGGGAGCAGGGGGAGGGAAAAGGGCATGTGGGACCTTTGGGGGGTGGGGAACCAAAAAAGGGAAATGAAATGTAAATATAGAATATATCCAATAAAAAAAGAAAAATGTAGAAAAACATGTTAGAATTGAAGATTATCATGGAAAATTTATATAAATATAATAATGGTAGGCATAAAAGTATTCCTAAGTTGATTGAAAATGGAATTTTAAACATTTTCTGATAAACTTGAAAGATTTACATGGAAAATATTTCTGATAAAATTGAAGAAATATATAGAAAAGCATGTTAAAATTAAAGATTATCATGGGAATTATACAGATAAAATGATAGGCATAAAGATAATTCTAAGTTGATTAAAGGTGGAATTATAAACATTTTCAGATAAAATTGAAGATTTACATGGAAAATATTTCTGGTAAAATTCAAGAAATATATAAACAAACATTAAAATTGACTATTCCTTGGAAAATTTTACATATAAAATGGTAGATATAAAAACTCTAAATTAATTGAAGGTGGAATTAGAATCAATTGTGATAAAATCAAAGATTTACATTGAAAACATTTCTGATAAAATAGAGGAAATATATAGAAAGACATTAAAATAAAAGATTAGCATGAAAAATAATGCAGATAAAATGGTAGTCATAAAAAACATTACAAAATTAATTTAAATGGGAATTACAAACATTTTCTGATAAAACTGAAGATTTACATGAGAAATATTTCATTAGTCTATGTCTTTTTATTGGAGAATTGAGTCCATTTTTATTAAGAGGTATTTAGGAATAGTGATTGTTGCTTCCTGTTATTTTTATGTTTGTGTCAGTATCTTCTTTTAGGATTGTTGGAAGAAGATTACTTTCTTGCTTTTTCTAGGGTGTAGTTTCCCTCCTTGTGTTGGCATTTTCCATCAATTATCCTTTATAGGGCTGGATTTGTAGAAAGATGCTGTATAAATTTGGTTTTATCATGGATATCTTGGTTTTTCCATCTATGATGATTGAGAGTTTTGCTGGGTATAGTAGCCTGGGCTGGCCTTTGTGTTCTCTTAGGGTCTGTATGAGGTCTTCCCAGGCTAACTTTGCATTCTTAAATTGTCCCTGTGAGTTAGGAAGCTAAGGAACCTCCTCTGACATCTCTGACCGTTGCTTCTTGGGGCTGGTCTGCCTTGTCTGGGGCCTCTCCCAGCTCTCCTGCCTCCTGTGTTCCATCATTGTTTCTGTTTCAGACACAGTGTAGTAAAAGAGCCCCAAATACTGTTTAATATGTCAACTCTTTAACCCAAACATCTTTTACCTCTTGACAGTATGGAAACAGAACAAAGCAGCAATAACAACAACAACAACAATAATAATAATTTTTTAAAACATAAAGACACACTCTATTCATGGAGTTTATGTTTCTGCTATTAACTTTGTACATTTGTAATGTTTTGTTTTTGTTGTTTAAGATAAATGTTTCTTGCTGTGCTCAGTCTTACACTGAAATCTGCATTCTTCCTTTGAGGGTCTTCTCACAGCACTATGCCCTTTGGGCCTCATGAAACTTTGATCTATCAAACTTTTAAAATGTTTGGCAGTTTTAAACTCCTTAAAAGTTTCATGCATATATTAATCCACTGTAAACTCCTCTATGTACCATGAATGATCCTCACTACTCACATGGAATCAAAGGGCAGTGTAGCCTGGGCATGAAAGGTGACCTGGTCCCTCTTGGCTCTGAATCCCTTCTCTATTTTTGTGTGACCTTGATGTTGACTCTTTATTTCCATGCCCTCATGTGCAAAAACAAAACAGGAGAAGAAATTCAAAGAACAAAAACAAGGAGTAAGGGATAATTGGAACCACTTAGCTCAGTGTTTAACCAAAATATTAATAACAATAAACATAACAACTCAATTAATAGGTTATAATCAAAGTGCCACAGAAATTTGGCCACATTTTCATAATTAAAAAAATGTGATTTCTTTTGCTACTCTTTGATCTATTTAAAGTAATCTTAAACCATTAATGGGGTTTCTACTGTGGTCTATATTATGTTAAAAAGAACTGAGATAAGTTTTAAGTAGTTTTAAAATGATGATATTTGAAGAATAACCTGACATAATTGTGCATGGCCACCTCTCTCTGCTCCCGTTGCTTTTGTTATCTTCTTTATCATGAACTTTACAGCATCCTGAAGACCCATATAATGTGAATAGTCATAATTTTCCATATTGCAAAGCAGATAGAGATTTTGTAGTCATCATAATCAAAATAGTTAGAGATTTTCATGGTTTCTGGTATAGTCGATGTCATAGCTAACTTGAGGTCGGTCGCACAGCTCATCTCCAGATTTGAGTCCAGCAAAGTGTCTGTGAACCATTCCCATCCCTAGGGTCACTTGCACAGTGGTACAACCAGCCAGCAAGCAATCCATTTTAGAAAGGCACAGTGTGTCAGGGCCGTAGATTATTATTTGAGCCTAGAACATTTCAACAGAAGAGCTTAAGGCAACATTTAATACGACAAGAGGAAGTGGTTCTGATTTTGTGCCAAGTTCCCTCCTTCTCAAAACAGGTCTACATCCAGTATTGGTGACTCACCTGCCTACCTTCAGGGTACCTTGCATATCTAAAGTGCTGGAAAACAATAGATCCAAAGTGAAGAAACCACTATAGAGTAAGATATTCTGAAATTAAAATGTCACAGGAACCAGATTAAATGTTTACTAAGTATAGTGCCCTGTTTTTGTTATAATGATAACCAAAGCTAGGTATTTTGTAAAGAAACGAGTCTTATATGGCTCACAGCTTGGAGACTGAAAGTCCAAAAGTCTTTTACTTAACTGCCCGAGGGTGTGCCCAGCCTCATTGCCTAATGGAGGATGACACCGTGGCAGATAGGTATGTAAGAGAGAGTTTACAGGGTGAGACAGGAAGTCAGAAGACAGGCCCTGTGAGAATTACATTAACCCTCTCTGAGGACAAATCCATAACACCCTCCAGCCATTGTATCAGTAAGCACCTTGTAAAAAAAAAATCTTTATCACTTTCCAACAGGAACACAAGAGTGGAATATAAAACTTCCAACTTGAGTTTCTGAGAGACTCATTCAATCTATATCCAAACTACAGCACAATGATTGTAGATACTTTCAGGGTAAATGTCTGGAAAGTCAAGGCTGCAATTAAAACAGAAAAGAATTAGTTATAAGGTATTATCTTCCTTAGTCTTATGATGAAATGTGTCATCTTCAAAATTATAACAACAAAAGAAAACTCTAATGAAGAAAAGCTCACTGAGCCTTTGCTTGATGGTTTACTCAATGAGAAGACTTTGACAGAGCTTCGGTACCTTGGTGGATGTCAAGGAACCTGGCTGAAGAGGCTTCAAACCTGTCTGTCTGACAGCATCGACAAACCCATAGACAAGAATTTCCTGAAGCCACTAGTAAAGGTCTTCACTGAAGTACAACTGTGGGTTTTTTTGTAAGACTTTTCCTGGAACAAAACGTTGTCATGCTGACACAAACAATACAAGTCTCAGAAGAGGACTCCAGGAAGTGGGGAATTTGTCTATAGGCTTCATGCCTAGAATGGTTTATGTGCACTTTCTCCATGATATAGTGTGTTAAACCTGGGACTTGATTTTCCGCACACCCCTCCCTTACCCTGTGGTTACAATAGCACGGATCATTAGTTGGATTAATCACTTTCTCCTTCCAAACAGTTCTAAATTATATATCTCTGTTCTCTTAGGATCTTTTCAACTATCTGAAGGTGACTCAGAGAACTGGTCACCAAGAATCCTCAGTTGGAGTCCATTAATCATGATTTGAAAGAGAACATCATGCCTCTCCAGCCCCTAAGTCATGAAGTAAGAGATGACCACATCATTAATGATCCCCAGAAGGAATCCTTTGTCTTTCAACATTTTCTCTTAGACAGCAGCACCTTGGTTTAAATAGAAAAGAAAAAATGGTATTTTCAGGATCTGTTTTTATGGGAACAAACTCTTAAGCATCCTTTGTGTGTGACAGCCGCTTCAGCGGTGAAGTCAGGGGGAAAAACCCTCTGTGAGTGAAAGAATAAAAATAGCTAAAGAGACTTCGAGAACGGTGGGAGAGAGACCAGATATGAGGAGCTGGAAGAAAGAGTGTGGTGCTAGGCCAGCTCTTAGAAAATAATTAAAAATTGAATTGAATCCCCTGTGTGGACATTTGCATACTTATGGTATAAACATTCCTACTATGACTACACTTTTGTTACCAACCGTTGATAAAGGCTAAAAAATTTCCCACAATTTAGCAATAGTCTCTGAGCACAAATGAGCTGGCCTGAGCAGAGAATAGCAGTAGCAAATGCCAAGAAGTGCTCGCTGGCCAAGGTCTAACTCCCATGGTATCCCTGGGGTTATGACTCTTTCCTTGGCTACTAAGTACATGCGTTTTCAAGCACTGCCTTTTAAAGATGCCGTCACTACGTTTTACTTGAGGGAGTTTGTATTCATACCCCGTTATTCAAGAATGGTTTTTTCCAGTGAGAGCTTGAAATAAGTGAAGTAAGTCGCTCCTCGAATTGACAGCCACCTCTGTTCACAGGATGCACGACAGGTACTTTTCCCTCAATGAACACTGGTCACATCTTAGACTTTGTATCTTCTAAAAGGATGCTACAGGCTACATTCTAAAATAAGCTGACATCACACACACACACACACACACACACACACACACACACACACACACTCACCATTTACCACTCAGAAGGAGCCTCCCAGAATGATTTTTCATCTTTCATTTGCATGAAGTGATCATGGGCCTGACTTTACCAAGAAGGGAAATGGCACGACAGTTTGTTGGCATCCTGTTGACCTCTGAGTCCAAGGTCATGCTGTTTCTCCTTCTGCTTAGTCTGTGGCTTCTCCTAGCTGCCAAGCAACAAGAGCAGAGCTGACCTTATGGTAATTAATTACATCCAGCACCATAAGTGCTATGAGCGAGCAGCCTGAATTTTGAAACAAAAATCTCATTTGGCAATATTTCAGTTTGTTGAGTCATGAGCCTGACAAGTAGCTGCAACCCACGAAGGAGCATTTCCTGAGTCCGAGCATGGGAGAGGGAAGTGCGGCTAAGCCTGTGCTCCAATGCCGCTCTCTCTACTTCTGCCCGAGGCCACAGCCTCATTATAAAAATTTCCACTCTACTCCATTCAACCTCAGTTCCATGAAGTCAATCAGGTCTTTTCAGACCATAGGTTAAGACTTTCGATCAGAATTGCCCAGTTTTCCACTTTCTCCTGCTCTGTGAAAGTGCTTTCCCAGGAAATGATAACAGCTGGTGACCAGTGGGCCACCTCTTCCACTAATAACAGCAATTTGGGAAGTGAATTTCCTGTCATTGAAATTCTCATCCCTTAGGATATAAACAATTATTATTAATGTTATGAAAGAAACTGTATTGAGAAGACTTCATTAAGGTCTTAAACTATTAAAAAATAAACTGATGATTAATAGATAGATAGATAGATAGATAGATAGATAGATAAAAAAGAGTGGCTTTCCATTAGCCCTGCGATTGGCTTTCTCATCAAAGTCTTAAGCATTGAAATGCCTTATATATACTCTATTTCAAAATAGGTGATAATTCTTTCAATTTATAATTGAGTTCATACAATATGAGAAATCTAGTTGACTCCCCAACTCTCGATGCTTTTGCTACTGATACCATCAAATGATGCATAATCAATTGCTTTTCTGACCTACCAACAAGAGATCTTAGTCATAGAGAATGGGGATTTGCCTGAAGGTCAAGGGATAGTCAGGATTGTGCAAGAGGGGAAATTATATTGAAGCCCGGATGGTCATTGCACTATTGGAGAATAATTCAGCACTCTGTGTACATGGAATGTGTGCGAGGAATGGGGCAGAGTCATACTACAAAGAATAGACAATTATTTTCCAGACTTTTATCCCTTTTAGGAGATCTTTTAAAATGTTTTGTTCTTAACATAAGAAGTATTCTGCTAAAATACAAATTGGTACATTATATCTATAGAATATCCACACCACAAGTATTCTGTTAGACTACAAATTGATGCACTTTATATATATATCAAATACCAGGCTGGAGAGATAGCTTAGTGGTTAAGAGCACTGGCTGCTCTTCCAGAGGTCCTGAGTTCAATTCCCAGCAACCACGTGGTGGCTCACAGCCATCTATAATGGATACTGCTTCTGGTATGTCTGAAGACAGCTACAGTGTGTTCACATACATTAAATAAATAAATAAACAAACAAACAAATAAATATCAAATACCTATCAGAACTCACCTGCTGAGCCCAGTGTGGTCCTGGTTGGGGCAGAGTGACAAGGTTCCCTGCGACAGGGCTCCCCCATGTGAGCCTCCAGGGGTGTCAGAGTGTCATGTTGATAGCTGCTTCAGGGGTAAGGCTTGTTTGTAGAATCATGCGCATATTTTACATTACATAGAGGAATGTCTTCTCTGTTAACATTAATGACTCCCTCAGAATTCGAGTCCAGGAGTTGAGGGTGTGGCTATGTTTCAGCAAAATGGTAAACACTGGGACCTTCAGGACAGTCCTCAAGGCTATGTGAAAGAGCTCTAAATAAATGAGTTCCAAATAATTTCTCAACTATGCAAAACGCAAGAGTGCAAAATGAATTAGCAAGTAGTTCATAAATCTAAAGGAACAAAGTCAGTCCCACTCTGAGCCAGCTTGTCAGAAAGATACAAAAGCGGGCGGACAAGCAGGATGAGTTCAAGATTAGCCTAGGACAGAGGAAGGTTAGGTCCAGAAGTGGTAGAAATGGTAATTTCAGGGCAGGGTTCCACCCAGCTAGCTTATACTCTGTGCTTCACAAAGGCATCCAGATCTCTATTCCTTTGCAATGTTAAGAAAAAAAAATGTATGCTTGCTATCTTTTTTTTTCTATATTCTTTGTTTACATTCCAAAGGCTTTCCCCTTTCCCAATTCCCCCTGACCATACGTCTCTTAAGTCCTCTCCCCACGACTATTCCCCAATCATCCCCCCCACGATTTCTCTGTTCTGGATCTACAAAACTGGATCCAATCTTTTCAGGCCCAGGGTCCTCTCCTTTCTTCTTCTTGGGAATCATTTGACTTGCTAATTGTGCCTTGAGTATTTAGGGCTTCGGGGCTCATTAATATCCACTTATCAGTGATTGCATTTCATGTGTATTCTTTTGTGATTGGGTTAACTCACTTAGAATGATATTTTCCAGATCTAACCATTTACCTACAAATTGCATGAATTCATTATTTTTAATTGCTGAGTAGTATTCCATTGTATAAATATACCACATTTTCTGTATCCAGTCCTCCTTTGAGGAATATCTGGGCTCCTTCCAGCTTCTGGCTCTTATAAACATAGTGGAGCATGTGTCTTTATTGTATGCAGGGGAATCCTCTGGGTATATGCCCAGGAGTGGTATGCCAGGGTCCTCTGGAAGTGACATGCCCAATTTTCTGAGGAACTGCCAAACTGATTTCCAGAGTGGTTTTACCATTTTGCAATCCCACCGACAGTGGAGGAGTGTTCCTCTTTCTCCACATCCTCGCCAGCACTTGTTGTCTCTTGAGTTTTTAATCTTAGCCATTCTGACTGGTGTGAGGTGGAATCTCAGGGTTATTTTGATTTGTATTTCCCTGATGACTAATGATGTTGAACATCTCTTAAGGTGTTTCTCGGCCATCCGAATTTCTTCTGGTGAAAATTCTTTGTTTAGCTCTGTACCCCAGTTTTTGATAGGGTTGTTTGGTTCTTTGGGGTCTAACTTCTTGAGTTCTTTATATATATTGGATATTAGCCCTCTGTCGGATATGGGGTTGGTGAAGATCTTTTCCCACTTTGTTGGTTGCCGTTTTGTCCTTCTGACAGTGTCCTTTGCCTTACAGAAACTTTGTACTTTTATGAGGTCCCATTTGTCAATTCTTGATCTTAGAGCATAAGCTATTGGTGTTCTGTTTAGGAACTTTCCCCCTGTGACCATGTCCTCCAGGGTCTTCCCAAGTTTCTTTTCTATTAGTTTCAGTGTGTCTGGTTTTATGTGGAGGTCCTTGATCCACTTGGAGTTGATCTTAGTACAAGGAGATAAGAGTGGGTAGATTCGCATTCTTCTGCATGTTGACCTCCAGTTGAACCAGCACCATTTGTTGAAAAGGCTATTTTTTTTCCACTGGATGGTTGTGGCTCCTTTATCAAAGATCAAGTGACCATAAGTCTGTGGGTTCATTTCTGGGTCTTCAATCCTATTCCATTGATCTACTTGCCTGTTGCTGTACCAATACCATGCAGAAGTCAAACTATCATTATTTGCAGACGATATGATAGTTTACTTAAGCGACCCAAAAAACTCAACCAGAGAACTTCTACAGCTGATAAACAATTTCAGCAAAGTGGCTGGTTATAAAATTAACTCAAGCAAATCAGTAGCCTTCTTGTACTCAAAGGACAAGCAGGCTGAGAAAGAAGTTAGGGAAACAACACCCTTCACAATAGCCACAAACAACATAAAGTACCTTGGCGTAACTCTAACCAAACAAGCAAAAGATCTGTATGACAGGAACTTCAAGTCCTTGAAGAAAGAAATCGAAGAAGACCTCAGAAGATGGAAAAATATTTCTTGCTCCTGGATTGGCAGGATCAATATAGTAAAAATGGCCATCTTGCCAAAAGCAATGTACAAATTCAATGCAATCCCCATCAAAATACCAACTCAATTCTTCATAGATCTAGAAAGAGCAATTCTCAAACTCATCTGGAGCAACAAAAAACCCAGGATAGCTAAAACTATTCTCAACAATAAAAGGACTTCTGGGGGAATCAATATCCCTGACCTCAAGCAGTACTACAGAGCAATTGTGTTAAAAACTGCATGGTATTGCTATCTTTTAAGAACCAAGGAACTGGTGTCAAGGGATGCCAATTCATAAGATAATCAAAAGAAACCTGGAGTAAGGGACTGGATTGATATGTAAAATAAGGGGCGGGGCCTATGCTCTGCAGGAGATGAGCAAGAGAATATTTTAGGATTAAAAAGAGAGAACTGCTTGGGGAACTGACAGGTAGACACACACACACAAATATTCACACACACACACACACACACACACACACACGCACAGATACACACAAACACACACAAGCAACCAGGTCACAGACCACCAAGAGATACTGTAGAATAGCAAGCAAGCAGAATATAGAGGAAGAAATCTCCAGAGAGAAAGCACAGTATAGAGAGAAGAGAGAAGCGGGCTGGAGAGGCCGTGTCAAGGAGAACACAAGTCCTCAGCTTGGATCCGTGATTTGGCTTTGACTTGTTCTTTTTGCTGCTCCTGGATCTCCTACCCCTTCTCCAAGGGATGTCTGGTCCTTGGCACTCACCTATGTACAGACATTCTAACTTTCATCCTGCTTCCCACAGGCCAAGGCCTAGATCTTTTAATATGGTATATGCCTCGCTTGCCTAACCTATAAGCCGGTGTGTACTGAGCTTCTGTAATAAACTGAAATGTTGCCATAAGAAAATGTCACTGCACGAGAAGGTCACACACACAACGTCAGCCCTGCTGCGGAGAGAAAAGCATACAGAAAGGATATATTTTTACTGACTAGTACTGATAGCACTTATAATTGTCATGCTTGATTATATGATTATAAACAGTCTGGCTTGTTGAGTGTGATATTTAAGGGAAAAGTTTTATCAATATCAGAAAAGAATATTGAGTAGACAGACAAGTATTTTGATTGATTTATTAATTCTGTGTTTCTGTCTGTCTCTCTTTGTCTCTATCTCTTCTCCCCCTCCTGTGTGTGTGTGTGTGTGTGTGTGTGTGTGTGAAGATGTGTGTGTGTGTGTGTGTGTGTGTGTGTGTGGTTCCAATGGAGTCCGGGAAACACTGTGAGATCCTCTTGACCTCTTGAACTGGAGTGACAGGCAGTTCTGAACTCCCATGTGGATGTTGGAAAACAAACTCTGGTCCCCGGGGCAGCTCAGCGTGTGCTCACAACCACTTAGCCATACTCACAACTGATTACATTCTAACTTTATCTAGTAGGACGTGGGGTGCAGTGCCAGGGTATGACAATTTTACATTTCTCTTTATCTCTCTTTCTTGCCTGCCAGAAGACACATCCTTAGTTAGATAGTAGAAGAAATGGCTGTGACCCAATCGACCAAAAGATTCAAAGAAAACTTGCTAAGTCCATCAGCGCTGGTGCTATGTTAATCTTTTATCTCTGCTGTGAACATTGTCCCAGTGTCAGTATTTTCAGCAAGAGCATCCGGGGGAGCAGGCATTCCTGCCAGGAACAGGCCAGGCTGGGCAGCAATTTACTGTAGCTCTCTGCTGTGCACACTTCTGAGGGGTGATGCAATCTGAGCAGCATGCTCTTTACTTTGCTTTTTTTTTCTTCCTGACTGGAAATAGTCAGCAAAGTAAGCTCACAGTTGGGGCCGTGTGTGTGTGTGTGTGTGTGTGTGTGTGTGTGTGTGTGTATGTATGTATATCTGTCTGTGTGTGTCCAATGTTTAATGGATCAAATCCCTGAAGGAAGGGTTTTGCATTTTCCAGGTTGTTTTCCTTCCTCATCTTCTGACTCAAGCGATTAGTGTTACACATTCGCTCACATGTATAACACACGAAAGGGCTACAAAACAATACTTCAGTGAAGAACACACAACACACTGTGATATAGTCACTTAAGAAGCAAATTCTACCCTACCACATGTGTTATTCCATTATATTTAAATATTGGTATAACCCACAAAAGTTATTTCAGGAAAAAAACTAATGTGAACTGTGACCTACGGTTATAAAGTATTGATTGGAACTCTTCTTGATGTTTGGCCAGTCTGTATTGGGATTTCCTTCTTACCACTGCTTCTGGTACTTGACCAAGTAAAGAAAGATAGGGTGCATAGAGCAGTTAGACCAGCAGTTCTCAACCTGTAAGTCAAAGTCCCCTCAGGGGTCACAAAACCCTTTCACAGGGGTTGCCTGAGACCATTGGAAAACACAGATGTCTGCATTACAATTTATAACTAGCAAAATTACACTTATGAAGTAGCAACAAAAAGTTTGATGGTTGGGAGTCACCACAATATGAGATAACCTATTAAAGGGTTACAGCCTTAGGAAGGCTGAGGACCACTGGGCCAGACCCTTCTCACACCTTCGCACTCAACTAGAATTCCAGCTCTTGACTTGGTGTTGGGCACCCCTGAGAATTTCAGGGTTGAAGCGCTTGGTGTTGTGATGGCCACATGAACACAAGGGTTCCCTGGTCTTGCTTCTGTTGCTATAACAGAACACTATGGATTGAGTAGCTTAGAGAGTAAATGAATTTACCTCTTACTCTTCTGGAGGTTGGAGGCTGGTGAGCTCCAGAGCGTGGTGCTGATGAGGGACTTGCCAAGCATCAGAATGTGGTGACTGAGCAGGTCAACAGGTGAGGCAGAGAGAGGAAGAGAGGAGCTGGTCCAAATCACCCTGTTATCACCACCTGCCTGCTGCAACCAACTAAAGTTCTAAATAACAGCATTACTCCATTTACCAGGCAGTGCCTTAGTGTCCTAACCACATCTTAAAGGCCTCACCCCTCAAGACCCTTACAAAGAGAAGTTAATTTCCAAAGGAGCACGAAAGGAGACATTCAAAGCATACCAGAGGGTCTCTAGGCTGCCGGGACTATGGAAGAAACTATTAATGTCACATTTCTGAGTAGGTTCCTAGAATAGATTGGATAAGTTGAAAAAGAAGAAAACAATTTTTTTTTCAAAACAGAGAAATAAACACCCAAAATACAATGCACAGACTTGATTCAGATTCTAACCGGGTCTTTCCTTTTGGCCACTGATTTTCCTGCCTAGTGAAATGCTGGTCGTAAGACCAAGAGTCAGTCTTGGATCTGAATGTAACTTCCTAATATGATCACACAGCTTCAGCTCTTTACCCACAATTCAGTAGGTCGGTCACATCGAGCCGCGGAAGCAGCGAGGATACAGGAAAGGGAACAGTGCTTTGCACGCGTTCTTCAAAGACAGGGCTTCTTGACAAGCCTCCGGGCCTGCCAGCACTGTTCAGAGCGCAGACCTTTTCGCCTGTGCTGGAGAATCCCATGCCAGTTGCAAGCCCCTTTTCTCATCCCCAGCATTCCCAACCTCACCTTTCTAACCCCAACGGTTCCTTCACCCTCTAACATCCGCTCACGCTACATCGTGATGGCTGCCAAGATCCAGTTTTCATCTCTTATAAAGCAGTTTGCAGACATGAGCCTTACCACTATGCCCCCTTCAACAGTGTATCTCACCTCTTCAGAACGTCTGAGTGCTTTCGGGAGAGGGGCTGACTAGAAAGCCCTGGGCATAGCCACCCACACCCTCCAATTGCAGAGTGTCCTGAAAGCTTTATTTGGTTTTATACATACTGATTACACGCGGGACTTCCATATAGTCCATGAGTGAGTCTTCTTTTCTAATCATCTGGCTTTCCTACCTGGTTCTCGTGGCTTTTAGCCTCCTCCATTTTAGAACCTTCAGAGGACTCATGAGCTCAGTCTTCAAGAAGATGTCCGTTGAGGACATCATTCCCTCCAGAAAGTGCCACATCTAAGAACACAGACATAAGGAAGCCCTTTGCCCAAACTTTTACCCATGACCTTTTGACCTTCTGGCTGTTGAACCTGTGAGTTTATAGTAAATACATTCAACATAGAAAATGAATAATTTCTTGGAGACGCTCCATTTTCCTCTGCTGTAGGTAGTCACTCCAAAGTTGTCCACTCTGTGGCTTAAAGGCTTCCATTCTCACTGTCTTTATCCTGTTTTTATCCCCAAATTATAAAATATTAACATAAATCTTAGAATCTATTTAGGATTTGTTTTTCCAAATCCTAGTCACTCCTCTGGAGCACATAGCTCTTTCAATGGTCTTTCAATGGTTTACTTTCCTCAGTAAAATAAACATACTCTCCTTCTCCTGTGTGACAATTCCTAACCTCACCTCCCTTTATCCTCACCATCTCCATGGATATTTGTTTTTAATATTAAAAAATTTAACTCCCCATAATTGATGTGCTAAGTAAAAAAAGTCAATAAAACTCATTGACCTCAACAAATGTAGTTATTACTTATTCAATTCATTTTTATTTACTCTACTTAATTTTCATTGTGACAAACTATCCATAAAATTTATCACAAAAAAATTTGTACATCTTAGTGATATTTGTGTAGTCTTGTGCAACCTTCACCACCGTCCATTTCCAGAATGCCTTCATCGTATAAATGGAAATTCCATGGCTGGCAAGATGGTTCAGTGGGAAAAGTACTTGCTGCCCAAGCATGAAGACTTACGTTTACATGCCCAGCACCAAAATAAAGATGAGGAGTGACCGAATGCATGACTCTATGATCACAGCACTGTGGAGGTCTGGATAGACAGGCAGATGCCAGGCTTCAGCATCTGGCCGGTCTAGCCAAAGCTCTGAGGTTACTGGGGAATCCTGACTCCAAACCGAGGTGGGAAGCAACCAAGGAAAACATCCCTGTCTCAACCTCTGTTCTCCATATGCACCCTACCACATACATCCTACATGCATGCACACATGAACATACACACACATACACATACACACACACACACACACACACACACACTAATAATAATAAATTTCTACATCCCTTTCCCCTTGGCAACCACTGGTGGCAACCACAATCTGTATTTATGCCTTTACTTTTACTGAATGGGACATAGAAAATGTCATTTTTAATTTTAATAATTTCCTGTCTTATTGGTTTGCTTTAGTTAACAATACTTTTTGGTAACTTTTACCTCAAGGATACTGCACAAATGTTAACTGACTGTATTTTTATATTAGTTCTATGAGGAATATTTTTGAGACTTTAAAAGACTGAAAGCATTTTAAGATGACTGGGTCTATTTGCTCAAACATGTGACTGGGGAGACGCATATGCCAGTACAGGTGCCGGCTGAGGCTTCAGGGCTAGATGTCCCTGGAGCAGGAGCATGGTTATGAGTTGCCTGGTATGGATGCCAGCAACTGAACTTACCTCTTTTGCAAGACAGAGCATACTCTTCGCTACTGAGCCATTACTCCAGCCCCAACGAGCTTCTATTGTAAAGAAATAACTCTTCTGAGTTCTTCTGTGATTTACAGTGTGTATATATACAGTGACATTCAGCTAGAGTAGAACAAGGAGGAATTCCTTTATCACAGTACATTTCAAACAGCTACTCTCTTATGAAATCGGGAAACAGAGGTAGTGTTTGGTGAAGACTCTTTTGTGCAAATGGCTACCCTGCAGAGTCCTCAGGGAAGGGAAGGAGGGGGTGGGTAGTAAGACTCAGCATAGGCCATCTCTGAGCTCTTGTGGGGGCAGTAATCCTATTCTGAGTACCCCACTTTTATGACCTCGTGTATATTTGATTATCTCCCAAAGTTCCAGCTGTGAGTACTATCGGATTGGAGTTTAAGGCTTTGACTTGGCAGACGGGGAGTGATCATTCAATCTGTTGCCAATAAAGTTGTAAAGCACTACTTCTGCCTCCTGTATTCAGTAGCTGTTTGCAGACCGCTTAAGTAGCACCCAGATGCTAACACATTTCATCTTAGGCTATCGGCTGTGTGAGGCAAATACTACTATTGGCTTTCTTTTACAGATGAGAAACATACTTGAGGTTGGAGAAATTGCCACTGACCATTCCATGGGGATGTGCTGTTGCTGAACTTTCAACCCTAACAGTCAGGATGCCCCCCCCCACCATGTAGAACACATCCAGGCCAAGGGTTTCTTCCATCTGATGCCTCCGGGTCTCCCTCACAGAGGCACAGAATCAGTGGGTCTTCAGCTAGGACCGACATTCAAATACCAACAATGACAAAAAAAAAAAAAAAAAACAGAAAACAATGGAAACTGAAGGCTGCATTTAGACAGAGTCTGAAATGGTTTAAATAGAGAGCTACAAACATGTCGTCAATAATTATCTAAGTGTGGTGTGTTGGCTCCTGAGTCTAAGAAGCACTTGGAAGGTGGAAGGAGAAGGCTTGGAAGCTCAATAGCTAGTTCTAGGTCAGTCTGGTAATAATAATAATAATAATAGTAATAATAATAATAATAATATTCAAAGACTCAGTTTTACAGTGCAAATAGATTCAGATAGCATGAAAATAGTTGTACAAGTAGACTAATAGTTATAGAAAGCCATAGTCCTTTGCAGTTAAACTGGTGCTTGTGACATCAGTGGCCTTTTTCATCCAGGGATCCCACTCCCCAGCCCCGGAAAAAAAAATCCCACAGCTTTCCCGTGGACTTTCCTTAGTCAAAAATACAATATGACCTGCCATACATACTGCAGGGTAGGGATGCTTCAAGAACCATACAGGGAGTTTGGGAGTTCGGGAGTTCGGGAAGTTCCCGAGTTCAAAACAACAAAGGAGAGATTGCTACAGCATTCTAAAATAAACAGGGACCCAACCTTGGCAAGGCTCTTTCTGCTCACTCTCTTCACATGCCTCCCAGATAAAAGCCACCAGCTGTGATTTACCACAAAAACAGTTGGCAAAAGCCAATGACCTCACGTGGGATAAGAGACAGTACATGTCTTTTTAAAAATTGCATTAATCTGAGACCTGAACGGAACCTGTGAAACTCAAAAGACAAGTTTCCATCCCTGCAAATCAGTGTAGTACCAAATGGAATCCAAGGCGGCTGGCGTGGCGCCCACGTGCACATAAGGCGTGTGACCCCCCCCTCTTGCCCTGCGCACTGGGGACTCTGAAGTCTTACTATTCCCCCCCTGAGCCGTCACTTGTCTAGCGAAGCACGTCACTCCCTTCCCTTTGGGGACTTTGGGGCAAAAAGCAAAAATCCCAGAGTTTAATCCTTGGGAGGGGAGCAGCGGGGAGGAGCGATGTCCTTTCCGGTTGTGGGGAAACACCCTGTGCTCCGGGAATTTCCCTGGCCCGGAGCTCTGGAGTTTCGAGCATAAAAGGGGATCGCGGGAGCCCTAGAGCTCCAGATCAGGACTCAGAGCCCCTAAGCAGCTCCAGCACTCCAGACTCCAGCCACACTCCAACACAGCACCATGGTCTCAGCCACCCGCTCGCTTCTCTGTGCAGCGCTGCTGCTGTTGCTGGCCACCAGCCACCAGGCGACAGGTAGGTCTCGGCACTGCTGAGGGGGGAGGAGGAACCTCCGGTGGGCGCAGCCGCCAACAGTCCCGCTGACCCAGTGCCTTCTCCCCTAGGGGCGCCCGTCGCCAATGAGCTGCGCTGTCAGTGCCTGCAGACGGTGGCAGGGATTCACCTCAAGAACATCAAGAGCTTGAAGGTGACGCCCCCGGGACCCCACTGCGCCCAAACCGAAGTCATGTGAGTATCTTCCCCCGCGCAGCTTCTGCCACTTCCAGAGTCGCCCAAATCCTCCCGCGCCCCCACACCCATCCTAGTGGGACTTCCTAACACGTGGGTCCTTCCTTCCCTCTGCAGAGCTACACTCAAGGATGGACGCGAGACCTGCCTTGATCCTGAAGCCCCCTTGGTTCAGAAGATTGTCCAGAAGATGCTAAAGTGAGTTGTGTTTGTTTACTTGCGACTAGAGTCAAGGGTAGGGGGTACTGGCATCTGACCCCTGAACCTTAATTCTATCAAGGAAAGTCTTGTTTATCTGGAGGTCGGAAAGTTGTGGTTATTATTTTGGTAATTGGCCTTAATTTGAGAGCATTAATTGGTTCTGATGCTAGAGAACTGTGACCACACTCAAAACCCCTATGCAAATGGATGGTGGCAACACGTGTTCCTAAAAGATGGAGAAGTAGCCAGTGGCCTATAAAGTCCCTTTAGGGGCTGCGGGGGGGGGGTGGAGGTGGGGGCAATGGGATTCTTGGCAAAGCATGCCTCGGAACTTTCTTTTGCCAGTGAGATTTCCCTGAGTTCAAGGCTAAGGTCTCTGTGAATGTTACATAATTTCTTGAACTTAAGCCAAGTAGGAGAGGTAATAGCAGTTATATCACAGGGTTCTATGTGAGAGAGGATTAAAGTCACACTTGCAAATTAACCTATGGTGGATGTAGGGTTTTTTGTTTTTGTTTTTGTTTTTTCATGCCAAGCGATTGTCTCCACGGGGACCCACAGTACAGAACTCTGGGTGCAGGTGTAGACATGCAGAAACCCCAGCTAGAGCCTCGGGGACTGGGATAAGAGAGGAAAGTCTTCCATAACTATTTGTAACAATGACTCTTTTTTTTTCTGACTGCAGGGGTGTCCCCAAGTAATGGAGAGAGAAGACAGATTGCTCTGATGGCGCCTGTCTGGTGAACGCTGCCTTCTGACAACACTCGCTCAACGCATCTTACGACTTCTTTTGAGGGTCCTATTTATTTATGTATTTATTTATTCCACAAAGTGTGGTTTTTATTTTGCATTAATATTTAACAACGTGGATATGTTTCATCGATGGTAGTTCAGTTCTGATTGTTCAGTTTATAGATGGTAGGCTTAAAATATCTCATTAAACTAATATTTATTGGGAGACCGTTAAGTGTCAACCACTAGTGCTAGAAGGGTGTTTGTGCGGGAAGAAGTGAAGAGAGATGAGTATTTAGGATCATGTTTTGTGTCAGGGTGAGGGCATGTGTGAGAGGCTGTGTCTGTATGTTTTGAAAAGAATGTCATTTATTGAAAGTCCTATTGAAAGTCTTTCATATTATATGGTCAACATTGATGTGTTGAAGCTTCCCTTGGACATTTTATGTCTAGTTTGTAGGGCATAATGCCCTTTTATATTCTTTAACCAATGTTTCTCCTTGTCATGGGACAGAGGAGTTTAAAGGACTGTTACAAATGAAATGAAAATAAAAGTTTTATTTTAAAAAAAATAACATGGGTGCTTTTTGTTTTATTCTTCTTGACATCATGGTTTATAGTTAATCCTGTACCTGTGCTGGCTGGAATTTCTTATGACTTGTTTACAATTGGTTCCCCTGAAAAACACATTCTATGCCCCACCCCCAACCTTCTTGATAATTCTAGCTTTTAATAAAACATTGCTATTTTCTACGCTGACCAATTTTTTATTCAAAAATAGTTCTTTTTTAAAACAAAACAAAACAAAACAAAACTTTGTTGTTGTTTAATTTTGAGAGAGGGATTATCTACGGCCATACCACCCTGAACCCCATCTCATCTGATCTCAGAAGCCAAGCAGGGTCGGGCCTGGCTAGTATTTGGATGGGAGAGGGGGATCATGCAAGGCTGTCTAGGCTGGCTTTGGACTCTGGGTCCTCCTGCCGCAGGCTCTCCACTGCAGGCTCCCTGCACGCCAGGATTACAGTTACGCAGAGTAGACACACCAGGCTCGGAAATTCTTGACAAACTCCTGAAGTCTTACAAACATTTTAGCAAGCCTTTTAGTATGTGGGTCTTCCAAACTGTGTAATTACCTTTCCCTTTTAATGAGGCTGGTGACTAGAGGTGAACAAGAGGATTCTTCCTATGGACTTCAAAGCTCTGTGTTAATGAAAATGTTAATAAACGTGATGGCTTATGCAGATAAGTATACACTGTGAGGTAAAACGCATGGCTTAAGGAAGCAGAACGGCAGCTAAGAAGATGTACAGTTTCAAAACACCATTATTTCCACTGGGTAACATATTAAGGACAATCATAATCAGGTCAGACTGTATATTAGGATATCTAAGCAATGCTGAAAAAGAAAAGGGAAAGTTTAGAACTTAAAAAATATGAAAGGCAGATAAAAAGAGAATAAAAGAAATGACCTCAATCATGCATGCAGAATCTTGAAAAAATAACCTGAGGAATGTCTGGGGAATCCGACAAAAAAATTCCCAAAGGTCAGGCTTAATTTCTCAACCCGTGGCACCCTGAGCTAGGCTGATGACTTGTTTCCACGGAAGACCTGAGAAAAGCAATGCATTGGAGAACGATCGCGAGTCCCAAACTGTACCACGTGACCCACACGAATATCAGTCAGGGTCTTTGAAAGACTGTGGTGCAGCAGCCAACAGAGAGGGTGGGAAGGGGAAGGGCTCATCAGTCGCAGTGAGACTCTTCCCCAGAGCATGCATGAGAGCAGCACAGAGATTTGAATTTGAGGAACATCCCTCAAAATACCCAACAAGCACACGCTTCAGAATGGTCCATCTGAGGGAAAACAAGACAAAAATGTGTTCAGATCAGAGAAGACAGAGAAATATGTGAGCCAGACATGATGATGTGATGCATTGAAGTCCAGAATAGGAAAAGAAAAAAAAAAAAAAAGACGTGGATGGAATACTGGTGGGATTTGAATAAAGACTGAGTTTAGTGCACAGCAGTGCACAGGGATCAGTCTCTTGGTTTTCATAAATACACTATACCTATGTAGCATGTAGACAATATGAGACACAGAACAAAAATTCAGACAGAGGAACTTTCCCCCACATAAATATTTTCTAATTATAAAATTATTCTCAATTTAAATTTCAAATGTTCAGCATGATTTTGGAAAATGTACAGTAAATAAAACAACTAGGTGATACACTTTAATATGACTTTACCAATAAAATTACAGCAAACTTAGATGGAACTAACAAATAACCCAGTTTTAAAAATGGGGCACAGAGCTAAACAGAGAGTTCACAACAGAGGGATTTGGAATAGCCGAGAAGCACTTAAAGATATGTTCAAATTCCTTAGTCATCAGGGAGGTGCAAGTCAAAACTGAGATTCTACCTCACAATGATCAGAATGACTAAGATAAAAAATTCAGGTGACAGCACATGCTGGTGAGGATGTGGGGAAAGAGGAACACTCCTTGATTGTAGGTAGGATTGTAAGTTGGTACAACCACTCTTGAAATCAATCTGACAGTTCCTGAAAAAAATTACAAATAGACATACCTGAAGACCCAGCTATGCCACTCTTGGGCATATACCCAAGGGATGCCTCACCATACCAGAGGGTCACATACTCTACAAGGTTCAGAGTGGCCTTGTTTGTGATCGCCAGAAGCTGGAAACACTCTGTCCCACAACAGAGGAATGGGTTCAGAAAATGTGGTTCATTTACACAATGGAATGTTACTCAGCTATTAAGAATCAGGAGTTTTGCAAGCAAATGGATGGAACTATATAATGTCATCCTGAGTGTGTCTCTAAAAGGGCATACATGGTATGTACTCAGTAATAAGTGGAAATTAGCCAAAAAGTAAAGAATTTCTAGAATGCAACCCACAGAATTTAAGAATTTTAACAAGCAGAAAGGCCAAATGACAATACTCAATACCACTTACAAAGGGGAAGGAATTGATCATGGGAGGGAGGGAGGGGGATTTGGGTGGGAGTGGGGAGAGGAAGGGGAAAAGGGTAACAGGATTAAGTATGGGTGGATAGGAGAGAAGCCCATGGGTTAGCAGAACGAATGGAAATATGTAACCTCAGAAGATGGGAGATGGGAAGACACTCTAGAAAGCACCAAAGACCTGGGAGGTGAGAGACTCTCAGGACTCAATGAGAGGGACCTTAGATGACATGCCCTACAGTGGGGAGAGGGAAATCAAAAAGTCCACCTCCGGTAGATAGACAGGGTCTAAAGAGGAGAGATGATGTTACTAACCCACAGTCAAAATTTCTGACCCAGAATTGTTCCTATCTAAAAGAACTGCAGGGACAAAAATGGAGAATAGACTGAGGGAAAGCTGGTCCAGTGACCAGCCCAACAGGAGATCACCCATCTCATGGGGATACACCAAGGCCTGACACTATTACTGATGCTGTGGTGTGCTTACCGACAGGAGCCTAGCATGGCGGTCCTCTGAGAGGCCCAACCAGCAGCTGACTGAGACGAACAAGGATACTTACACACAACCATTGGGCTGAAGTCAGGGACCCCTACGGTTGAATAAGAGGAAGAATTGAAGAAGCAGAAGAGGAGGGGCCACCCTATAGGAGGACCAGCAACTTTCAACTAACTGGGACCCCTGGGAGTTGTCAGACACTGAGCCACCAACCAGACAGCATACACGAGCTGGTCTGAGGACCCCGACACATATACATCAGAGGACTGCCTGGTCGGGCTTTCGTGGGAGATGTGCCTCATCCTAGAGAGAATTGAGGCCCCCAAGAAGAGAGGAGGCCTGGTTGGGGGGAGCATCCTCTCAGACAGTGGGGAGGAGGGATGGGATGAGGAACTATTTATTGGAGCAGGAACTAGGAGGAGGGAGCAAAGGCTGGATTGTTATAATAAAAAGAAAAAGACCAAAAAGAGAAGTCCAAGATGGGCTATGAAAATAAGAAAATCTATGCTGCCTGAAGATATTTCTTAAGTATTTGACTCTAAATAGCTTAAAATGAAAATAAATAAAAGTGTCTCCCATCACACAAAACCTACCTGAAAGGAATTCAATAAGCATCATTAGTTACTAATATATCATTGATACATTTATGAATGACTGATCTATTAATGATTGTACATATGGAAACAAGCAGTCATAAGAGAATAAAGTCTGATTCAAAATATAAGGGGGGAATTATAGAAGAGACAAAGTAATGTCTAAATTTTACAAATAATGTTAAAATACATAAGACAAGTTGGAGAGACTAACAAAAAGCAGTATAAAATCAGGATTCATTGTTAAAGAAGTTTTGTTTTTGTTTTTGTTTTTGTTTTTTGTACTTGGTGTGATGGTGGTGCATACCTATAATCTCTGTGCTTAGAGCGTCTGCAGTAAAAGACTTGTCTTAGCTACATGGTGACTTAGAAGCCATCCCAGGCTACATGAAATTGTGTCTTTAATAAAAAAGGATTAAAAAGAAGATGTCACTGTATGGTTCATGCTGGCCATAACTATATATATTCACCTACTGTAAATGACATCTATATATTTTATCTGCATAGGCACCATGTTAGTTTCCCATAGATAAAGATTCTAACTTTATCTTTACCACAGTTCTTAATAGGGAAGATATTAAAATATCGCTAATAGTATGGGAAAGTTGAAAAATATAATTGCGTTGACTTGACTGACATTTCTAGAGAGCTTGTCTGTGATTGCATGAATCACAGTGGGTTTGCTGTTGGTGCTGCTGTCGTTTTGTTTGTTGTTTGTTGTTTTACTTTTACAGTGCACAGGAAACTTTTTCCACAGGAGGCTTCATATTGCCCTTGAGGAATGTATCAAACACAGAAAATGTTGAAAT